>VYXB01010416.1:316237-513452 GCA_013397135.1 Pachyramphus minor
TTCTCTGCTGTCCTTTTTGGGTCACAAGTGAGCTGCACCAGCATGGATCCTTCACTGGGACTAAAAGTCCCACCAGAACAACTTGCTCCAGCATAAGTCTCTCTCTCCATAGGCCACAGGTCTCTAGCAGGGCTCTGTTTCAACTCACACCTCTCACAAGGGATCACAGCCTCCGTAGGCACTGGTCTGTTCTGGGACAAATCCCCTCATTAACTGCTGGGGGTCTCTCTGCACCCCAGTTATCTTCTAAAGGTAGCAGGGGTTTGCAACTTTCAGTCTTTCCCCTGCTGTAGGGAGGGGGGTGGGGAACTCCCCCCTCATCTCAGCTCTTCTCCTGCTAGACTGACCTTGGAGGGGTCTCCATTATCTCAAGTCCTCTCTGCTCTCTCCGGGGCTGGAATCCTTGCAGCATGTTTCAGCGGGGCAGTTTCTTTCTGGATTTTGTTTCTCCACTGTTACACGTCCTGGCTGGAGAGACTTCAATGCCATGCCTGCCCTCAGCCCAAGGCTGGGGGGAGAGGGGCCTGGCCCCCACCTCGGGGGCTGCTGCTTCCCTCCTACATGGCTGCTGAATTTCTTTCTACGACAACACCTTCTCTTCTATTTTCTTAAATATGTCATTAGCAGAGTCGTTACTATAACTTTTGATTGGCTTTTTCTCTGGAAATCTACCTGAGCCTGACCATTTCAGCCCAGGGGGCTGGTAAAACCCATGACAGCTGCCATCTATGCCTTGAATGAGATTTATTTGTAAAGATCTTGATTTCTATCAAATGGCTTGTGCTGGCCTAAAAACACATTATTTATCTCTGGGATTTAATGTGATTTTTTTTACCCACATCCAACACATAACATAAAGAATAACTTCCCACATTTAGCGTGAATGTAGTTTTTTCCCTGGATATGGCCACTGACCTAATGAGAAAGTCAGAGAATTACAAATGAGAGGTGTTCACCCTCAGAAAACTACAAATATAAAAGCAGTTATAACTTGTGATTTTCATAGTTGTTAGCCCCTGATTCTGACATTATTTTAGGTTGTCTTTATTTAAGGAATAACAGCCCTTCGAAATATGTCACATTTAAAACGCGAGTGACAAAAGAGCTTCTATTTCCAGAAAAAGAAATGGTAGGTTTTTAAGGTTTCTCTGTGCCAAAGAAATAATCATATAATGTTCAATCTTGTATGTCACAAGCTGTGATTTTGCAGTAGCTCGTTTGTTTTCACTGGATTGTGTGGCAGGAGAAGAGAAAGTCTTCTGAATCCTATTTTTAACATTAAAATGCTATTGTAATTCTTGCATTTAATTCACTACCTGGTGGGAAGTACATTGAATTTTCCCCCTGTCATTGTAGTATATCAAGCTTTTTAAATGCATTTCTTCTGTACTTTCCTGCCTAGAGATGTTTTGTAAAATTTGGATGGATTGATAATAGACAGACAGACAGATCAACCAATTGATTTGCTTGGGTGTAAACACATTTATATAAATCTGTGGATATGCTCATATGTACATACATGCATCCATATATATATATCAGAGAAAGCAACAAATTTTGGAAACAATAGAAGGGTTTATGTTCTTCTAGCATTTGTAGGAAGGAATTTTTGCTTTTTGGTTATGGTCTGCCAGCATCCCAGTCTTCAGGATGTCAAGTTATCAGGAGACAGCCTACATGTCTCTTGAGACAGCTAGTCTGTTTAATAATGTTTGAGGGCTGAAAATCTGAGTCTATTTAACTGCCTTCTCAGTTTGTTTCTATTACCATTTACAGGATGTAAATAGCCTTTAAACATTCTGATATTGATGATAATTTGTGCTCATGTTACTACCTTACATTGCAAAAGGTAATGATTATGTTTTTCTGCTCCCTGTTTTTACCTATGCCCAGCACTATTCCAAGCAGGCATGTCATTGAATGCTTAATTTTTCAGAGTTTTATAGAAATGATGGTGTTTAAAAGTACAGCCTCAATTGCGTTTCTAAACTAACCATATGTCCACTGAAGAGTCGCATATGTTTAGCAAGCTTAGCTGACTCGCTCCTAAAGCAAGTCTTAACAGCAGTTTATAGTAGAGTTTTAAATGTATTAACTGTGAGGAGACACAGATATTGGCTTAAATAGTTGATAGTAACTAGATAGGGATGAAAAGAACTGATCCCCTGAACCTGCCTATTAAATATTGCTGGAGATTTGAATACGCATCTCAACAAAGTGAGAAGACACTTAGAATATTCCCAGTTTGGAGCAGTAGGAAGATACCTAGTGGAGGTGGTTCTAGACTGCACATATTTTAGCTATAGCAACAAAGCTTTTTTGTCTCTTTACTCCTACTTCTAGTATTTTGTAAATATGCTCTAAATGTCCCTGCAGCAGCAGTGAACCTTTATTAAATAATGGAATAAAACTAAATAAATTAATAGTAATTTAATATAAAAATACCTGGCCTAAAGCTGAATTGAACAATAAATAATTTTTTTAAAGTTGTTTCTGTAAAGTCAGTAAAAGTAATTATATAATCTTCAATATGACTATATTTGTATATTACAAACAGGTCCTATCTTTGTTATGAATTGGGTACCTGGGAAAAATGGCCTCTAGTTGAGAAATGAAATCTTTGGAGTTGTGTTTCCAGAGTGTAATTTTCATTGTGGATCTGTTATGGGAATAGGACTTCTTCAGTGGTGGTAGAAAGTTGAAATGACCCACTACATTTTAATACTAATTTTACAAGTCTTTAGTTTCCTGCTAACAGTTACAGGAGCAAAAGCAGTTTTCTAAAAAGCTAAATCTTTCTATAGTTACCTATAATTGAATAAAAGAACTCTGAAAAAGAGATTACACCATAATTTTGTTTGAGAGGTGTGGCTTTCAGGGAAGGTTTTACATTCTGTTAATGCACAGAGTGTTTTGCATGTGGAGGTATTAGAATGTTTATTTTGTTGTTCCTTATGAAAAAACCCCTTTTTTTCCAAATGGAATATGAAAAGGCCTTTAATTTAGACGAGCAAATACATAATATTGAACACATCTTGAACAAGAAAAAATAACTCAGGTATCATCTACTCCTACCTCTCCTGCACTGCTGGTGATCATCTTGATACCTGTTTTATATTATGACTCAGCAGACTATCTAAATTTATATTTCTTGTCATATATCCTATGCAGGTCTAAGATGTGCTGTAGAGGCCATAAAACGATTCTCGTTTGGGGGAAGATTTATTTTACTCATGGATTAGAAACACCTCTGTTACTAGGTGGGAAAACCGCCTTTACTTTGCAAGGTAACAAAAATTTAATCAGGAGCAGTATTAATCAGGATTGGCATCTTCAGATTTCACACCTCACCTTCCATACCAGGAACAGAGAATGTCAGGATATTGATCTCTGGTTGTGTCTGGGCACTGTTCATTTAGTGCTATATTAAAACTGTGGAGGTTTGTTCCATTACAGCTTTTGAGCCTCATATTTTTTAGTAGTAAAAAAGAAAATACTATATTAGAACCTAAAATTGGCATCTTTTACTTTCAGAAGCCAAAGGCAGATTTGAATTTTATTGGTGGATTCTTTGGTTTGGCTTAACTGTTCCCTGAGGTATGTGTGGTCTTGTGTTCAGTGGTCTTGTCTTTTTGAACATTTCACGAAGTGAACATTTCCAATAAAATGCTTAGAAAACAATGTCTCTGCTTCCTGGAGGGAGCTATTTGGTGCTGGAAAAAGGGAAGGATGGAGGAAATAGAGCCATCGGTGACAAGGTTTTTATTACTAATGCTTTTCTTTCTTTATGGAGTAACTATTGAGCTGAAGGTGGGTTTTATTGGGAGAAAACAGGTGGGCACAGAGCCACAGAGGTACCTACAAACCATCCCTAAAGCAGGTTTCTGATCTAGGAAAAAGAATCAAATGTTCCCTCATATGTCAAGTACTTGACAATAAAATGCTTACTTTTAATACCCATTTCTTGGAACCTGACTGGTAATGTAGCAGTAGTGCTGCTCAGCTGCCTAATTTCATCTGTATACTGTTATATCCTTGATTTTGAAGTTAAAGGTATGGTTCTTCTTTTTACCAAGCAGGCTGACTTAAATAATTTTGTAGGAACAGAAAGCTTTTTCCCTAGAATTGAATCTGTAAGTCCAAATCAGTAAAGTGAAAAGAAAAATTTAAACAAGATATTTCCAGAATATTTTTTCTAGGAAAATACCTTATAGACATCTCCTTAAATCCTGGAGATGCCCTTTAATATTGGTCTATATTTGAACCTTTTTTCTTCATGTTTTTGTGTGGAATTTAATCTTATTTGCGTTTCTTGCAATTATATTTTACTAGATTTGCCATTTTGTGGGAAACGGAGAGGTGGGGAAAGGAATGAAATGCACTCCTGTTAACGGATTATGCCATTTCTGGATGACAGTGAAAAAGCCTGGATTGCTTTTTTTGCTTTAGTGTAAAAGGAAAAAAATGCTTTACTGGTTTTAGTTTAAAAGTAGTTTTAAACTACGATAGTAGTTTAAAAGAAAAAAGTTAGGAGTTTGCTTTTGGGAAAAATAGCATTCCCAAGTGATTGAGGTTTGGATTGGTTGTGGTCATGTTAGAACTCCAGATTCTTCTCCCAGACGTTCAAGACATTTATAAAATTGTTGCTGTTCCATTAGATTGAGGTCAAAGCCTGGTTTGTTGGTGAGAATAGAAAAGCCAGCACTGATTCTTGGGTAAGCATGACATTCGGACAGAAAACTCCTGCTGCTGGGGGGAGAGTTGTGCCTGTCAATGGAGTAAAAAGTGTTTCACAAAATAAATGCAGTAACTTTCTCCTCTGTGGGTCACACCAGCTGGACATGAACAATTCTGCCCCTTGCTTGACATTGGTAAAATTGTTGGTGTTGCTGCTGCTTTGCTGATGGGAAAGAGCTTTTTGTTTGCTCAGTGAGTTTGTGCTGTTTGCTCAGAAATGATGCTCTCATGGCAGCAGAAAAGCTCCTCTTGTCAGCATTTACTGTCTGCTAAGAGGCCTCTGCTGCCGCAGCGCTGGTGCCGTGAACCCTGTAATGTAATACACGCAAAATTAAACTGAAAATTACAGGATAATGTAAGAAGTTTTAGGGAAAGTACAGCACAGTGGTAAATGAGTTGTAGATTCAGGTCTGCTTCATGCTACTGTTCTGGTAGGTTTAACAGAGGTTCACGTTTCTATCTCTATGCAAAAAGTAATGGAGTGTGAGATGGAGCGTACAGGAAGAAAAGCCTTCCCTGAGCTTAAAATGGATTTTTTTTTGTGGAAAAGATGAGGGCAGGAAAAACTTGGAAGTGTAAGAATCAAATGGTAATTTTGAAAATCTCTTATGAAGTACTCTGTATTTTCATACCATCAAGTTTATAAATAAATTATTAAAAAAATTATATCAAACTCTGCTCATTTCTGGACAGTATTCATAGACTTGTTAATGTCTTATATCTGCGTTACTGATCTCTAAGAACATGTAAAGTCTTCTGGTGATTTATTGGTTATCTCATCCTTCTTGGTATATTTTCAGAAGGAAAATTTGCAGTGAAGATTACTCACTTCAAGATAAAAGGAAAACAGGGATTTCACTGTGAAAGCTCAATTGCCAGAGCAGGTGGATGCAAACATCGTGTTTTATAGTGAATTGAACTCAGCATTTGTGCTGGTTTTTTTCTGCTTGTGTGACATAATCAAGGGTATTTTGAATACACTTCAGATGTGATCTGAGTATGTTTCAGATCATGCTACTTTTCACAAAGCATATTTGCTTTGTATGAAATATTTACACATTGTTCTACACAAAGATTTGTTAGTCATATATAATGCAAAGTGATGAGGTTTTGGCTGTGTCAGCATCTGCCATCTTAGCTAGCAGCAGGCTTGCTAATTTAGAGATTTTAATGAAGGAGTCATAACCTTTGTATAAGAGCACCAAAATGATAAATGGTCATTTTATTATATCCAGCAAAGAACCTGAGTTGAGGGCAGGCCAAAGTGCTGAAAAGGTGCCCAAAGTAGTCTAAGAGTGTGTGCACTGGGTCTTGCTTGCAGTAAAATATCTCCAGTAGTGAGATTGAGACGCTTTACCTGTCTCTGAAGCCTTGTCTTTTATCTCACATGAAATTTTCCTTGAGGTCCCATTTGTTACTATCACTCCTTTTAAGACCCTGACATCTGGGCTTTAACCATTTCTTATTAACAAACTCATTAAATTTTTATGTTCACAAAGTGATTTACTATTACAGGACATATTATTATAGGAAATATACCATGCATAGGTCTCATCACAGATATTCATAAATTGAATCTTAAGGTTGAAGGTTCAGTGAAAGTGATGGTTAATAAATGAAAGAATTATTATTAGCCTGGCAGGTGAATTCAGGTGTATGTAGTATCTGACCAGAAGTTTCACAGAATTTCCTCATGTGCAGTTTTGGATGTTGCACATCTCATTTTAAAGATGATTTTTCTACCATCTGTATTTATATTCCTTCATCAGTAAGAATTTCACTGGACAGGAACAGTTTGTGACAATGTACCAAACATGTGTGAGGTATGTGAGAGTGCAACATTTCTCCTCCTGCTCAAATACACACTTTTTGCAGCCTAGAATTTGTAATTTAGCAAGGAAATTGCTCTCCAATGTAATTATTGCTTCATAGGAGTAAAATCAAAGGGTGAGAAAGAGAGGGATAAAAATTCAAACTACATCCCATTTACTTGGAGATAGAGTTAGAATGAGAGGGAGGAAAAAGGGAGAAGTAAAGCCTTAAGTTCATATTTTAAGTGATGTCTTCTTGCCACTCCTACATGGGTTTCTATGGAAACAGAAGCAGAAACTGGGCCATCAGCAGCCAAGAATCCACTTACACTTTAAATTTACTGCTTGAGCAGCCATGCAGTTTTCTTGTCCAAATTAAATCATGATGGAGTAACACATGCTAAGTATATTGAGGGTAAGACGAAAACACCAAATATTAAATGTCCTTCCATGCCAAAAAAACCCTCCACCTTTTTTCTGAAAGACCTTAAAATGACAAGTTAGATTAGGTTTTAAAAGGAAGGTACTTACATGTGGCTTCACAAATATGCATTGAAAGTATATTAGCGGGGTAATTATGTTATCTCCTTTAATTAGCAGTGTGGCTCACTCTCTTAGGCAATGTAGCTGTTTTGGTGCTTTGGATGTTGAAAAAAACCCGAGTTGCACTTTTCTTACTGCTCATCTTCTAATAAATTCCACAGTGAAATTCTCAGGCACTAACACAGTTTGTGGATGTTGTATAATCACAACTGACATTCATTTATGATTTACTGGAAGATAAAGTCAGGTCGGATGGGGCTTGAAGCAACCTGATCTAGTGGGTGGCATCCCTGCCCACGGTGGGGGGTTGGGACCAGATGATCCTGAAGGTCCCTTCCAACCCTAACAATTCCAGGATTCTAATATAAAATTGCTTATGCTGCTTGTGATAAACTATTGTCAGATACTTGTCACTATTAGAAACTTTGGTGAAGTAATTAAGCATTTGCTGAATGTGTTTGAGTTGATGTTTTCTGTTTTAGTTGGTTTTCCTCCTTTTTTTTTAGTTCTGGTGAGTTTCTATTAGGAAAATGGTAGTGCTCCTATGCTTTTGGGTAAGAAGTTTTCTTTTGAAAATATGCCCAAATTATGTGCTGTATTTGGTTCTGTTTGTCAGTTCTTTCATTGCAGTTTTTCCTTCACTTCCAAAATCAGGTGGAAATCTCAGACCTTTCTCTCCAGAGCTAATAAAGCTGACCTGTGGGTACAACTTAGTCACTGACTGTGAGTGAGGAAGCAGTCTCAGCTCAACAGTGACTGCTTGTAAACAGCTATGGAAGAGAGATGGGAACTTCAGAGGAGTGGTGATAATTCAGGAAGCGTATGTGTGTGGGGGAAGAGCTACAGGAAGGAGAGAGGATGAACTATGGGAAGAAATATGAAGAATGGAGAGAAACTGGGAAGGATCATGAGGGGTAGAGGAGGTGAAATACCCAAATAATAAAGAAAAACGAAGCAGGGATTAGTGTATAAGGCAAGTGGGACTGAGGGTAAACTGAGAAGACTGGGACTGGCAGAAGAGGGAGGGTAAGCCTGTGCTGAAACATTTGAGGAATGGAGAATTGGCAAGGAATATGAATCTAGAATAAGAAATGGCCCTGGGATAAAGTTTGGTATGAGGTGTCTCCAGAGAACTGTGTAGTCTGTGTTTGGGAACTGTCTGAGCCTATTGCCACATTTTCCCTAGGTGCTGCACCAAGTGGTGAGAGCTGGAGTCCCAGCAGCACTCTTCACTCAGCCCTCTGACATGTGCCTGCACAGGGATTCTAAAAGGGATACCAATGCCATGGATTACCTGCATGGGCCTCAAATTACAAGAATTTGTTTTGCCTCTGTGAACCTTATTTCCATTCATACTTCAAGGGTTTTTTTCCCAAGCAGTTGGTGGCTTTTGGGTATCAATGACACCAGCTGAACATGCCAGTCATGAAGGTAGTGGGTGCTGGCAGTCAGAGCAACTGTTTTGACAGACCAGGAGATGTGCAAAGAGGGTGTTCCTCCATTTTCTCCTTCCTCCTGGTCAGGGATAAACACTTGTGTGAAGACTGGGTGGCACAGAGAAATTCCTCTGCGTGGGAATTCAAAAGCTGCTGCTGCTGTGTTTGGTTGTGGAGTATGTGGAGTGCAATGTTTTTTTCCCAAGGGATGTCACTGAGATGTGGTTTAGTAGTTTGTTTTGTCTTGTGGGATGTTTCATGAGTAAGGCCTCACCGAATTCTTACAGCTCTGAGGCTTAGGATCTGGTCCCTGTGTCTAATCAAGAAACAATAGGTTTTGAAAAGCTAAGGAGCAAGTAATAGTCAGTGAACAGGGTGAATATGGGAGTTTACATGAAATCTGTAAAGAAAGTGGTAGGCTTTGCTTTCCCTTAGAAGGAAAATGTGAAAAGTAATGCAGGAAGTGCCAAAATATGCAAGCAACAGAGAAACATTGTACAAGCTGTGGAGTGTTCTTGAGTCATTTCCAGTGTGAGTTCTTTAATGTGACATGGCAACTAATGTAGCTGTTGGATGACAAGAACCATGGACCAGAAGCGTAACTGAAGGTAATGGTTTGTTTGGATTTGGTGTTTTAATCTTTGTTTCTCATCATCCTACTGTATTTTTCACTGGCAATAAATTAAATTACTTTGCCAAATCTTGGAAAACCGAGTCTGGTTTTCCTGTGCCAGATATGTGATCTCCCTGTCCTTCTCTTGATCCACAAACTTTCCCACTTTATTTTCTCCCCCTTTCCTATTTGACCACTAAATATAACACAAATTAAGAGAATAAGATCTGTGGAATAGTCCTGCTGTTATAAAAAATGACAGGGAAAAGCCAGAAGCATCTGCTGTGTGGAAGGAAAGAAAGACCAATCCACAGAAATGAGAAAAAAGAACTCATAAAATATATCCAGTGTCAGGGTCACAGTAAGTTAGGAATGTTTTGAGGGGTGAAATGTGAAGATTACTTTAGACTGTTACCATCCGTAAGAGATTTTAATCAATGGGCACTCATGGAAAGAGTAGAGAGATCTGTTAAGAGAAAATCCACATAACAATGTTGACAGCTAAAGGAAGCAATACAAGCTTGTGTTTGAGGCATAGAAAAGAGGCAATTTATTTTTGTTACTGTTGGAACAAGTAGTACATCCAGATTTTTGCTGAAACAGGTATGAAAAATGCTCTAAACTGTCAGGGGTGGTAGCTGTAAACCCCCTAATGTGAGAACATGAAAAAGATCCACTTTGCACAGGAATCACTAATGTGAAGACAAAATGAATCAATTTATTGAAGGATAGGCTAGCTTTTATGTGGTAGGGCATGGAATGCCTGGAATTTGGGAGGAATCAGGGAGGTACATACAAGGGAATGTCCATACATGGGAAATTGAGCTAAAACACATTCAAATATAGGTAAGGGGAGATACAAAAATGGGAAAAAGCTATAAATTTTAACTAACAGGAGCCAATAGGCAAAGAGTTTACAATCAGCAAATAGGAAAGAGGCTAATACTAATTCAAACTGCAGATTACATATAAAGTAAGATTTTTTTCTAACAACATTGTTAATAAATTGAATGAACATAACACTTTTATAATATGCAAAGGCAGTCTCTGAGGTAGGAAGATATTTGTTGTCCACTAGTTTAACTGTATTTCAAAGCTGTCTTTTCTTCAGTTCTCTTTCTCTTCAGATGTTCTCTTCCACCACATATAAACTTCTCGTGGAGTATCCCCAACACTAAACCTACACTAAAGTAAAGTAAGCTTACACTAAAGTAAACTTTAGTGGGATTCCTCTAGAGAAATAGTTCAGAGTCATGAAATATTTTTGAATGTAGTTTTAAGGGAATGATCGTATCAGGAGAGTCTTGGGATATTTTATTTTCTTGAAATATAGATGGCAGCTTTTCAGGAGGGGATTGAATACTACCTGGAGAGCTGCAGGACTATTAGGTATCAAGATTAAATGTGCAAAGAAGAATTAGGAAGTCAGCAAAGGAGGCTGGAAGAAACTCAGGCACTGAAATCAGCTGAATAAGAATGTAGCAAAACAAGACTTTTGAGTGTCTTGAAAAAGATGTAGCACAAAGTTGTATTTTGATAGATAGTCAGTACATGTAAATAGAGGAATATTCAGTGCTTTTTATACATTCTGTGTTGTAATGGAGAAATTGGGACACTTGATACAGGACACCAAACTGATCACCTTTAAAATGAAGGAGAGTCAATATAGATTAGATCTAAGGAAGAAGGTTTTTTACAATGAGGAGGATGAACCACTGGCATACGTTGCTCAGAGAGGTGGTAGATGCCCCATCCCTGGCAGTGTGCAAGGTCAGGTTGGATGGGGCTTGGAGCTACCTGCTCTAGTTGAAGATGCCCTTACTCATTGCAGGAGAACCTATAAAGGTCCTTTACAACCTGAACTATTCTATGATTCTACCATTTGTCTGCACAGGCAAACCAGATTCAACTTGGGGAAAATTAATATAATTTATTGTGTATTAAAATAGATTCAGCTGGTAAGAAACAAAGATTAAAACACCTTCCTCTCAGCCTTCTTCCTTTTCCAAGGTTCAACTCCATCCCTTCATTTCTGACTCGTCTTGGAAGCTTCTTCCCCTCCCAAGTGGCACAAGGGGATTGGGAATGTGGGGTTGGGGTCAGCCCATGACTGTTCATCTCAGCTGCTCCTTCCTCCTCACACCTCCTTCAAAGTGGTTCCTCTGTGGGCTAATTTCTTTTGGATTAACCTGCTCCTGCGTGGGCTGTCCAGGGGCTGCAGTTCCTTCAGGAAATATTCACCTGCTATGGTGTGGGGTCCTCCATGAGCTGCAGTGTGGAAATCTGCTCCAGCAAGTTACTCTCCACAGGTCCCTACTTTGTACAGGGAATTCTTTAAGATTAGGGAGCAAAGTAAAAAATCGTTCATTCCTATTGATATTTGGGGCATAGGCAGCACGGTCACACCTTTCTCAACATGTAGCATTCCTTCTCCTTTGAGTCTGTGTTCCAGGGAGGGTTTGGAAGGATGCTGAAGTGGAAAACAAAACACTGCTGAAAGCTCAGAAAACCCAATATTTATTACTAGGAAGTGGCCAACAAACAGAGAAACCGAGAGACATTAAAGAGGAAAGGAAATAAGCCCTCAGTAAAACCTCCCACTCACGCAGGCGTTACTTACGAGGTTGTCTTACCGACCCCAGAATGACNTCTCCCGCACCTGCGTGATACACCTGGAGGGGCCTTCCCTAAATGAGTCTGGGGGCTTACTTCATCTCCCTCCTCTTCACTTTCTCCTTCAAATGCCCTTGGAGGGCCATCAGCCAATAGGAAGATACCAATTAATTTCAGTTTATACAGAGTGCTGTCTTCAAGGATGAAGTTTTCGTTTATCAGGCCTTGTTTTCCCACTACTTGGCAGGAAACAGAACAAACTTTCCCAGGTGGCTGGGCCAAACACAGACCAGAACAGAAAACATCCATATTTCCTGATACAGTCTGGAAACAAAAAAAGTGCTTTGCACCAGCTTTCAGTCAGGTTCACGTTGTGCATGTGGGTGATTAGGTACCTACTGAAAATGAGCCTGACAAGCAAGAAGAGAGCTGGTAAACAGCATTTCTGTGGCTTGGATTTCTCTGGAGTCCTGGGATAGTCCAGCATGAAAGTTGAATAGCAAACATGACATCTGTATTCCAAAAGAAAAAATGGGAGGTAGCTGTAGGGCCAGCAGGTTTTCTGATGGTCAATTCTGTGTGAAGTTTTAAACCAGAATTTTTAGAATAACTAGTAGGTACCCAAAAGTGAATGGAAAGCAAATGGGAACTGGCATAAATATGGCAGTGTGGTTTTTTTTCCAGGGTGGTTTATGGAGACAAAAGAGAGAGACATGCTGTATTTTTAGAGAGTAATAATGTAGGAGAGTCAATCTGTCTGGTTTTAAACAAAACATTACTTTAGCATTCCATGGGAAATTATTATTGGAGGTGGAAAAAACTGGAAAGGAAGATGGCCAAGGGGCCAACTGCAAGCTGCTGCAAACAAAATACAATTTTCAGGATGGATAGATTATTAATTATTTTGTGCCATGATTAGAAGATATTATTAGATATTTGCTCATTAAATTTTGGCTAATGTAAAATGGAGAGGGTTTGCTGAGATGGAGAAAAACTCATCATGAAGGGCAAACACAAAAAATTAGTCAAATGTATGGGTAGATATGAAAAAGTAACAGAGAAACGGTCAAAGTTGTGCACCAGGGATGAGTTGCTTAGTCTGGCCTATGAAATAATTATTTTTTTATTTAATAGATACTTTCAATTTAAGCAACTTTAATCCCACATGTCTTCAGAGCACTGCTGTGCTCCTGAAAGTCCTCTTAGGTCCATCCTGATGCCAGTGGAGGCCTCCTCACAGCCTAGAACTCAGTAATGGACATATTTCACTTTTGTTATTATCAATTTACTGATCAGGAATAAAAGGAGAGGTTTTTGAGTATGTTTCCTTTACATTTAGGAGGGAGCTCAGTTGTCACGGTATGCAAAATGTGGACAGAAGTGCCTGTGCTGTGAAGCCAGGTGCTGAATGTCCTCTGTTCCCATAGATGAAAATTTCTCTGCTATCAGACTTTCCATTTACTTCCCCCTGCAAGGTTCATTTTGGAATTTTGGCAAGCCCAGACTCTAACAGTGATTGTCTGCTGTGGTAGTTTGCCTTTTTGCTACTCAGCCTTTCTAAGTTCCATCCTGGACATGTGGGACATTACACTTTCTTTCAAGAAACTAAAAGACATGACTCATCCCTCCTCTTTTGTCTGTTCCTTAACCAGGTTCTACTTCATGGCTCTACCTGGTGCTTTAACAGCCTTTTACACAGAGCTTGTCAAAAGGGCTTTGAAAGTCTGAGTAAACTGTCAGGGAGTCTCAGCAACCTACATTTCATTCTCCTCACAAGCCCCAGAATTAGAGTAGACACACGCTGGAGTTCTTCTTCCTAGTTTTCCTTTTTGAGGATGTGCTCACATACTTAAGGAGGTGTTTATCCTTAATTATTTTAATCAGTTTTCTTGTCACAGTGGACTGAAAGCTTAGGGTTGATATAAATACTTCAAGCAAGAAATAACACTGGCTTCCTCCTCCTGGAATGGGGATGGATTTTAATCCATGCATATCTTAATTATCCTTATTTCTGCACATTTCAAAAGACACAGAAATACTATCACAGTGCAGTTCACTTGTTCCTTCCCTATCTACAAACTTTCTGTACTTTTTAAACTAAAGAAATACATACCATACAAATTTGTTCCTTGGGTTCAAAAAACAAACTTTGACCCTCATCTTTGCATCTCAATAGAGAAAAATAAAATAAATCTCTTTTTATGTTTATAGTTGGTTTGTTTGGGGTTTTTTTGTGGTTTTTTTTGTGGTTTTTGTGGTTTTGTTTTTTTTAAGCCAAAAATAAAATAAATTCTATGAACAGGAGACATGGGAACACATTAATTTGATTCCATCTGCTAAATAACTTTTGTGAATTAATTGCACCCCAGTTCTTCTAAACACATTAAGACATATGTTCATAACCTAATTGAATATGGCTTCTGGTCTTGGCAGGAGTCCAATACACTGTTGAATCAACAACAATATTAAGAATTATTTCAGTTGTAGTATGTTAAATGATGTCTTCACCATTTTCAACCTGGAAAATCCTGTGACAAAATGAAATACAACCTCACAAAAAGCTAGTTAAATGTCTGCATTAGATACTAGTTACCCATAAGCTTTCTGGTTGGAATATTACCGTTTTACCATTTGTGTGGTTTGACTGTAAATTCAATATTGCAACTCCTTTCAGATGCTTCTGTCGTTTGATGTATGTGGCTGCTGTGACCTCAAATAATTTCCTCCTTGCATTTCCAATTGAAAAACGTTTAAGTGTCATAAGATTCCTGAGGTTAGAGAGTGTTGAAAATCTCCTTCTAAACCCAGATCTTATTTTTGATAACATTTACCAGCTCAAGGATATTCTACAAAAAGTAGAAGACTCCTTTTTGCCTTTTTTTTCCCCCCACTGTTCACCTACTTAATATTTCTAGTGATCAGCTGAATTTTGTGGCAGTTGACTCTTCTAGGACCTGTGCAGTTAAGATTGACAGTAATCAGAATTGCCTGTAGTAAAACAGAAAGGCAGCATATATTTGCATGTAGAGTGGGAATTTTAAAGATTTCTGCTGTTTCCCAGCAGGTTAATTACAGAACCTTTTGTTCCCCTGTAATTATAGGCAAGTACGATCAAGAAGAGACACTGAGCCCAGACTAGCCTGTATTTCTTGAAATGCTGCGTCAAAAATTTTCAATAATCTGTCAAATAACTGTATTATGCAGATGCAAGTATGTTATTGAAAAGGAAGGAATAGAAGTAATTGCTTCCTGGCTTTGAAAGGGGATCCACATTTCAAAGTCAAGGCACATGTTCTGGCTTGTGTGATGAAGTTGCAATGATACTATTCAATCAGTGCTATTGCCTTTTCCAAGCTGCAAGTTGTAGAACTGCAGTTGGGCACTTTGCATATCATGAAATTGTCGTGGGTTTTACCAGCTCCCCTGGCTGAAATGGTCAGGCCCAGGTATATTTCCAGAGAAAAAGCTAATAAAAAGTTTTAGTAACGCCTCTTTCCGTTTAAGAAAATGGAAGAGAAGGTGTTGTCACAGTAAGATTTTCAGCCACCATGTGAGGAGGGTGGCAGCGGATCCCCAAGTAGGGGGGGCCAGACTCCCCCGGCCTTGTGCCGAGGGCAGGCATGGCATTGAAGTCTCTCCAGCCGGGATGTGTCACAGTGGAGAAACAATCTCCAGACAGCAACTGCTCAGCCGAAACATGCTGCAAGGATTCCAGCTCCAGCGGAGAGCAGAAGACGATTTGAGATAACTCACAGCCTTCAAGGTCAGTTCTAGAAGGAGAAGAGTTGAGATGAGGGGGGAGTGCCCTTTCCTCCCCCTCTCTCCCTGCAGCAGGGGAAAGAGACTGAAAGTTGCAAACCCCTGCTACTTTTAGAAGATAACTGGGGTGCAGAGAGACCCCCAGCAGTTAATGAGGGGATTTGTCCCAGAACAGACCAGTGCCTACTGAGGCTGTGACCCTTGTGAGAGGTCTGAGATGAAGCAGAATCTTGCTAGAGACCTGTGGCCTATGGAGAGAGAGACTTATGCTGGAGCAAGTTATTCTGGTGGGATTTTTAGTCCCAGTGAGGGGTTCATGCTGGTGCAGCTCACTTGTGACCCTAAAGGACAGCAGAGAATGGAAGAGCTGCTGTCCTGGGTGGACCCATAAGGAGTGGCCTATGTCCGGTGGGAACGGGACCTCCACACAGCAGAGGAAAGACTTAAAGCTATACTCTGTAGTTGTGGGTGAAGACTATGGTAAAGTAAGTGTCCTTTTGCAAAGGACCCCGCAGGAACAGGGGAAAGGACTCAAAGCCATTATCCCCTATAACTGTGGCATAGACCATAATGGAGTAAGAGTCCCCTTAGAAGCCATGGGTCCTTAAAGGAGGGGGGACACACCCAACCCTGAAGTCATCATGCAACAGCGCCAGCCGAGAGAGAGAGAGCAAAAGGAATTTCCCGCTACGACACACTGAGCTTGTCCTCAAGATAACAGAAAGGACACTTTACAAGTGCTACAGTAACTGTTTTAAAGGAAGAATCTTTCTTTCCCTTTGGACTGATACAGAAGGGAAAGAAATGCTTTTGTAAACATTTTACCAGAAGAAGACACCTTTCTCTTAGACTGGAAAAAGCTAAGAGAAATGCTTTTGTTAGATCTGGCACCTGGCCAAATGTCCAACTCCATGGAAGAGAGAGACTTTCTCCCCCTTCCTTTGCTTTCCCGAGACAATAGAGACTGAAACTCCGAGTTGAGCCACCAAACTTATATATAGCAACCTGACATTCTTTTTCTATAAGATAAGCTAAGTAGTACTGTTGTAGTATATATTATTTCCATAAGATAAGCTAGTTTAAGTAGTAGTGTTGTAGTATATGTGATTTCTTAGTTTTTATCTTTCTAGTAATAAATCTTAGTATTATATCCCTTACGTCAAGCCTCTGTTTTGTCTGTATGAAACCTCTCTCAACTGATAGTAATTGTGTGAAGGGGGGAGTTCGAGAAAAAGGGGTTATTTCCCTGGTTAAACCCACAACAGAAATTTAAAAAAAAATAATCATACAAAAATAATATTAAAAATAATAAAAAAATCATATAAATTGCATTTGAATTCTTTTTTTTTACTGGTCTCAACCCAGTATTAAGTCAGCTTGAATAAACATAGAAACAAGTGCTATTAAAAGTTGTTTTTAAGGCTTGGTCACTGAAGTTGGTAAAGATACAAAGATGTCATATTTATCTGCTTAAATACTTATGGATTGGTTTGTTTTTAGAAAGTTTTAAATAATTCATCAGATATATCTTTTGCTTATGAGTTACATTTTGAGTTAATAATCCTTCCTTGCACAGAATTGCAATGCATATTAAAAAATTGCCTTCCGAATGCAGGAAAAATGCCTTAAAGACTGCAACACCCCTGATGGGACACCCTGTAAGTCATCTTCACCTTTTTTACTTTATAGTTAATAGACACAGAATTATGGTTCAGTGATGGGTTAATGGCTGGAATTGATGATCGTGGAGGGTTTTTCCAATCTAAATGATTCTATGATTCTGGTGAAACTTCTATGAAACTTCTATGAAACTTCTGCTACTGATTGATTTAAAATCACCTTTAGTTGAAGAGTAAATGTTAGTAATTCCACGGTGAAAGTTTCTAACCCAAAAGGTAAGAAAGAATTACAGAATAATTTCCAAATTTTTTGTGTATGTGTGTGGGGGGGTGTCAGGGAGGTTCCCAGCCCTACTCTCTCACCCCAAGGAAGGATGAAACTGTACCTAATGATACATGAAACATTAGGCATGAAGTTGGACTGAAAGCCTTGAAGAAAGGTTTGAAGATCAGGCTCTAAGGTATGTTGATGTGTTCACATACTGGAAATAATCTAGCAGAACTTCAAAGTAGCGTTTCTGAGGGGAGAGGGAGGAAGGAGGAGTAACATACTGATAATTGTCCTTGTTTGAAAGTTAAAAGGATGCTGAAACAGAAATTGTAGTGTTCATTGCATGCTGTTAAATCACAAATAATCTTCTACATGCCAATTTTTCCCTCATAAGCAGCCTTTTTTTTCTCCTCCCATTATACATATACATTTGTATATAATTCACATATTATGTGAGTAGAAGCAAAAGTAGATGATGTTTATATTGAATCCAGAGCCTCCATTTTCAGGTTTATGGGAGTTAGCACTAATTTTTATTGTTTGTGAAGTCTGAGCAAGGGGAAGATACAAAAGGAGGATGCATAAGCAGGTTGTTATTGCCAGCTCTTCTAAAATAGACCTTAAAATATCATCTCTAAGGTAGTAGACATTCTTGTGCTTCTGGTCACCAAATCTCATAAAAAATAAGACTTGCAGGTGCCTAAACGCTGCCTCTGGGATAAAGTTGCAGCAGGAATGCTGAGCAATTGTAGTACAACTCATTGCTGCATGTTTTCATACTCTGCCTCAAAGCAGGGGGGTTTAAAACCAGATCATTTCAGTTTTAAAGATCCATTTTGCACATAGTTGTGCCACCAGCACAGCCAAGTGGTTGCATTCATAGGAGGAAGTTGGCATGAGCATTGGCTGTGTACAGATGATGTCCCTGAGTGCTTTGAGCCAAGATAATTTCCAAATTAAAAGAAAATATTTGAATTCTAGCTAAAATGCACCTGCATGCTGTTTCTTGAATCAGCAGCAGCTGCAATCTCTTTGTTTCACTGCATCTGTCCTGCCGTGATACTGCTCTGCATGTTAATTCATTTACTTGCTTATAATAGCAAAATGTTATGTAAATTTGGAGCTGTATATGCATATTCCTCATTCCTATCTGAAGAAATGTGACCTTTCTCTACCACATTGATACCACTAATTTCTCAAGTCACATTCTATGTTAACTCTCTGCTGATCTGATTTAGAAATGCTTTAAAATGGTTTTTCAGAGGTTGAAAAACTGCCCAACTTGTGTAACAAGTGTTAAACCCAGACATGGTTGTAGGTAATTTTATTAAATATGGGATAAAACCTGTCTGGCTCCAGAAGGCAGATGATAGTGCGCTTGGAGAGATCACTTGATATTTTTCTCTGTTTGTGAATTTTGAAGCTTCAGTGTTTTCTCAACGCAGCCTAATTATTCTGAAAAAAAGAACCTTGAGAGCACAAAAGTTTTCCTTTGAAAGTTATGATCCTGTCAAGCTGGATTGGAAATTCCAGGCTCAGATCCTGTGTGGATGCTTTCCAAGCAGTATCTGTTACCTGGTATTCCGTGGGGCAAAATTTGCAGACAATATTTATTTTAACTTACGGCATGCCTTGAGCTTGTTGATTTTAAATCACAGTACTTTCAATAGATTTGTAGATTAATTATGTACTTTTAATGCACAAAAGAAATATAGTCATGTGATTTTTCTTTCCCTAGGTTGACTAGTTATATGAGAATTAGGTAACTATAAAAAGAGGCCATTGTTACTATGCCACAGATACTATACTACATGCAAATTTTAACTATTTATTTTTGCTTTGTATTTAGAGAAAAGTAGTATTTAAAATCTTGTCCAGCTGTAGAATGCTTATTAAGCATCTAAAGGTTTCTGCATTGAATATGCATTAAGTCGTCAGGAGAGTTAATAATTTACAATAGAATACAGATAAAATTATTTGGCTTCTACTCAGCTGCATGAAAATTTAACTTAATTCATCCACGCTGGCAATATAGAAAGAGGCTGCAAGACTCTTAATTATTATTATAATATATATATTATATATCTTAATTAAGAACCACACAAAGAGAATGGCTCCATCAATCTTTGCTCTTTATACTTTGTGGTTCCCAATAAATAGCAAAGAGATAAATGGGAAAAACCATCAGGAAAAAGTATGAGGCTTTCTTGATTTTGGAGAAAGAAAGCCATGAATTGTTAAGAAAATATTTAAAAATAAATATTCCTGTTAGTTACAAGTGTACAGAGCATGTAATTGCCTGGCTACATTTTCCGTGGCAGGAAATTAATGGAATTAAATACATAACTAGATTTTGAACTGAACTAGATTTAATTTATGGCCATTAATACTAGAAAATTTAACTATGCTAAAATGGCGACCTGAAAATTTAATCCTTTGAAGTATAAATTCAATTTTGAAGAAACCAGTTAATGGAAGGTCTACATAGATAGGGCCAAGTCCTTAATACCATCTACTAATGTGCTATTTTTGGCCACTCTTCTGGAGGTACCTTTTGAATTTCTGGCCTCAAGACACTACTCAAATCCCTTTTCCTTACCAAGAATAGACCATCTCCCAGTTTTCCTTCTTGGTCACAGGTAACCAGGAACAGAGAAACTCAGTAGCAATGCCCACCTTCCTTCACCCAGCCAATCTGAATGAATCTGGATTTTATCACCCAGTTTTGGGGAGAAGATTATTTAATTAATGTTACTCCCCTTTCAAATTGGGAGCCAAAGAGCTGAGTAAGCATTTTTGAATGCTTAGAATTCCCAGCTCAGAAATGTTTACATTTTGAGAAGGTAAAAGTGGCTTTTAAAAACAATAATAATTTAACACCTCAGCTACATAATTCAATCCAAATTTTCAACCTGATTTCACATATGTAATGATAGGTCCCAGTTGTTTGTTTTACCAGCCATTTCACATCTAAGCCTGTGGGAAGGATTCAGATAAAAAGTTGTGCTTCTGGATGATGGCAAAATCTGGCAGATTACAGAATACTGTGTATTTATATCATGGCATTTTGTTAAAAAATTCCATTTACACAAATTGTTTCAGAAAAGTCTCACCATCTTCATCTGGTTACTACTTGTAGCAAGTAACGTTTTTACTACCTTGGGGAAAATGCTCATTAAAACTCTATTTAATTTGGTGTTAACGATGTCATTAGCTCCTCCGCATGTTTCATTTTCTAGTCCTCCCCCACATCCCCATTCTTTTTTCCAGTTTTCCACCATTCACTTGCTTCCCCCGTTTGTGTCTCCCCAAAGTCTCTCCTGTTGTGTTAATGAATGCCAGGCAAGGCTATGTGGAGCGTATTTAGCGAATTCAGAGGAAAATTTAAAATGTGGGCTTTGAAAAGTGTTTCCTTTGTGAAGGTTTTCTTGCCTTTGTCCCGTGTCTGTTTTTAGGGTTCTGGGAACACAACCTTACATTGCAGAAGTGGTTTGGTTAACAAATCAGGGGAAATAATTCCAGCTTTTAGGTCTCTTTTCAGCAAGTGTCTTGCTGGTCTTGCTGTCTTACTTCATGCAAAAAGAGAATCTGTATTTTATTGAGTCTAATTAACGATGCCTATAGAGTATTTTGTTAATCTATCTAATGTCTACTGCGTTCTGCTTTTCTTTAAGCATTGGTGTTGGAATTTACTTAGTTTAGATCAAATTGTAAATGAATTTTACATTGTAGAGACGCAGGGAAACTGAATTAACAGTTTGGATTTGGTCTTAGAGGTCTTTTCCAACCTTAACACTTCTGTGATTGTATGAATACATAAAATGCAGTAAGAGGTAAATGCATGGCCAGAGTTTTCTGGTGTGTGAAAAACATTTTATCCCAATCTTATGAATTTGAAGCTCTGTTTTTCTGATTTCACAGAAATTTAAAAGTTGCTTTATCTGTTTATAAACACTGAAGTGATTTTACTAGTGCATTGCATTGCATGGGTTGTGTCAGTAGGGAGGGGATATTGACTGGGTTGTTTGATGACCACTCTTCTTGTTGTAGATCTTATTTCCCTCATGTAGCACTAAATTGTGGTGGCTGCTGTTGGTAGGAAGAATTTTGAAAATGGGTGGTTGGTGACTTCCTGCAGCATCTCAAGGCCTGGGACTTGCTCTGGTAGAGCCAGGAAGATGGGAACATTCATTCTGCACCAGCCTGTGCACTTACACCACCTTTTCTACCTTACAGATCCCACACCCTGCATCCCAAGTGTGTTTTTCCACTGAAAACCCCCTTCAAACCTCTAATAATCTTCACCCACTCTCCAAAGTACAATTTAATGGCAACATTTTCTGCAGCACGATACAGATTTCCTATTTCCATCTGTGTCCTACTTCACTGGAGGAAAGATTTAGAAAGCACAGTATAACACACTCCTCATGAAGAAGGGAGGGTGGAAAGACTCATAAATAGCAGGTTGCCTTAATTCCTGCTGATATGAAACTTCTGTAAATTGAACTACACTTTGGGAAGCTGAGGCTTGTTCCCAAGGGAAACAGTTCTCAAAGAAATTTGAAATAAATTGATTGTTCACCTAGTTTGGTTTTATTTTTATTTTTAGACTGGCTTCCTAAGGGACAGCTTTTACAGCATCCGTGTCTGCCTGTTCAGCCATTTATCACTACCCAACCTCCTCCTTGGTTTTCCGCATATGCAAATCTGACAGAGCCAGAAGTCATTAGATCTAATCATTAGTCATGAGATCTAGTCATTATATTTAAGTCATTAGTCATAAGATCATCATTCCTATAAATTTAATAAAAACTGGTGGTTAATTTGATGATAGAGACCCAAAGTAATCCTTTCCCTGGGGGAAAAGATAGGCAGAGCCTCAGCTTGGCAGCAGAGCCATCATGTTGACAAAATATATTTAAAATTGTATAAAAAGTATTTCTATAGAGCATTATCAAGAAAGTATTACAGCGGTAGAAGAGCTGTAGTGTACAGACACAGAAAAGCATTAGGATGAAGTTAAAAAAAGAATTAATATTTTACTGAACATGGTTTCCTGTGACAGCCAAGGTCCTTATTTCTCTTAGTCTTCTTATTGGTAAGAATAGCAAGTTTTCCAATTCCCTTCTGATATTCATCTTCAGTGTTCATAATCATTGTTCCTAATAGGCTCCTCAGAGAATAAATTAATCCAAACTAACCAAGAAGTCCTTACAAAGTTCCAATAGGAGCAGCTGGTCTTTGAATACAATTTTCTTTTCCAGTGAGTCTGATTTTTGTTGTCTGGATGGTTTTATTTTCTTCCCCTGGCAAAAAATGATGATTAAGTGATTTTAGTTATGAAAACAAAGCAAACTTTGGTTCTCCCAATATAGTATAACCAGGTGTGTCCAGGCAGATCTGACAGTGAGGTTCATCCCTGCCCTAATTATCTTTTCACCTTTTACATCCAGCAGCATCTGCTGGATCTGACTATAGGTGCTTCTAATAAGTAAGGGAATAATGCAGTTTATGCTTGCATTTCTGTGCCATAATAGCCTGTGATAAACCACAATGAATGTATAAATCTAACTAGCTGAAGTACCAACTCAGCAAAAGAGAGGAAAGGTGTTTCCCATGATTTTGGCTTTTTTATTGTCTGTTGGCACACATACAAAAAGTATCTGGGATCATAAAATGGTAAATTCTCTATTTAGCTACACTGGAGGTATTTTTATACATTATTTAGAAACTCTTAGAAGAAAGTTCAGAGAAAAAACCAAATTTTCAGGCCAAATCCTTAAGTCTGTAGAGCTCATTTTAGGATATCTGAGGCTTTGCATCAAGAAATGCCTGATGACTACTCAGAGATTAATCAGATGTGGCTTCTTGTGTGCTTTCTGTCCCAGTGATTTTTAACCTGGCTTTCTTTGTCTCTCTTCCAATTGTTTTTCGTAGTGAACAAGTCTGTGGAATGATTGTCACTGCTTCACAACCACCTTGTGCTTAGATATGTAAATACCGACCCTTTTTTTGTTGTGCACCTTTATTTAAAGCCACTGGTTTTGTCCCAGGACAGAACAATACAATCAGTGATGCCTTTAAAGAAGTTGTCATCCAAACTCCTTTTTGCCTCTTCTTTTCATCCTCTAATGAATGTATCCTAAGTGTGTGGTGTTGATTACAAGCATAGAGGAAATTTTTGCTAGAAATCAATTTAATATTGCATTCAGTCAATTTAACATTTTGCATTCCTGTCAGTAAATGTATGGAAATAAGTGACAAGACAAACTGTCTTTTTCCTCACCAGCTGAGCTCAGCTCATCCCTTTTAGTGGTTCATTACCTAACAAAATCCATGTTTCCTTGGTTAATAGCTGTCACTGGAAATGGAAAGATGCGATCCTGCCTTCACAGAAGTCAGTATGTGACAGATGAAGTGAATTCATATTGTTATAGACACCCGAGACAAATTGAGAGAGCCAATTTGTATTATATAAAAGTTAAATTTATTAGCAAACGATAATTGAGCAAACAGCGCTGGGGCAGCCCGGAGAGATCTCTTCTCTACCAAGGCGCACCGTTGAAATGGGGAAAAGTCTCTTTATTTATAATTCTCTGACTCCGGCGTATGTGAGGCTGTTATCTCTGCGCTGTGTGTGACAATCACCAGGTGGTCCTAATCTGCCTTTTGGTGATCGCTGGAGTTGTCCTTAGGTTAAAAGGTTTCTCTTCATGTGTAAATTTTTGGGAGTTGAGACTTACTCCCTCTGTCTTTAGGTGAAGAAGTCTTCCTTCATGTGTAAATCCTCAGGATGTGTGGTTTATTTAGCTGAATACCGGTGATCTTTTAGATAAGTGAGAGATTTCCCAGACACCTATGACTTAGATAGAGTAGGTGTTAGTTTTCCCAGACACTCGTGGCTTCGTGGATAAGCCAGGGATGTTCCCTAATAGATTTTATGAACAAAGTCAACTAATTTATTATAATATGTTCTTTTACTTCTCCACTTAATGCATTATATGTTTTGCTTGTTCTCAGGTACTTGTATGTTTTTATTTAGATAATCAAGCAAAGTGGATTCACAGCTTGTTTATAATACACTGACCTCCTTATGCTCGGGAAGCCTGAGCTCTTACTCAGTTTACATAGTTAATGCTCTTGTGCTCCTCTAAATTCCTACAAAAAACTTTGATGAAATGTTCACACGTGTAAATCTGAAATATGCTCCTTTTGTGCCCTCTGAAGGAAGGAAATGAATTTTTGATTTCTCCCTTCTGCCAGTTCAGTTTCTAGAAGCACACTTTCGGGGGGCAAGCCATGCAGCTGCTGGGGACATCCATAACTAGTTGGCCATGGTTTGCTTAGTAAAAGAGGAATGTTCCATTGGCTCCTCATGAATATAGTTTCCATAAAGTTTATGGAGTAATTATTTGCTGTTACTGTCCAATCAAGAGTACACTTAAAAAAACAGAGGTGGGTTTTTTCTTTTATTGATAATTCTTTTCTGTTTTCTGTCTGAGCACCCTACATATGAAAGAAAGGAACTCCTTAGCACCCTCAAAATGTTACCCTTGGACTGACTCTCTTATAATGGATTGTCTCTTAAAAATACAGATTTGAGGGGGAACAGGGAATTATGCATAAAGAAATTAAGGTCCCAGTTCTGTTACAAGCTTCTGGAATATGAGCTGGAAAAGATGTGTTTAGACCACCAGCTGTGTTAAACTGTGAAATATATATGACTGATTTAATTAGCTGCTGATGTGCATCATACAGCAACAAGAGCAGACACATGTTCTGGTTTTAGTGCAAAAACAAGTGCAAAATAAGGCTTTTTAAAAATGGCCTTGTGGAGGACAATAATTTGTTATATAATCCGAACAAAGCTTGTAAATCATATAAAACACATGCTTTGGGATCACATTTTCAGTGTTGCTCTTGCACAGATGTTAAAGAAAGCTGTGCCCACTGAACCTGGGGTTCAGCTTTGGCAGGGAGATGGGAGACAGCATAATATTTGCAGTTTCTGGGAGCTTGAAAAACATAATGAATAGAAAAGTGCAATTCTCCTGGTTTTAATCTTTTAGAGCTCTTTAAGGATGCATCATCATCTAATAGTGATCTAATATAATGTTTTGGCTTTTTCTGTGAATAACAAAAAGACAGCTCATACCTGGATTCTTTCTTTCTGTAACCAAGTAACCCTTTTGAATTTGTTGTGAATTTCAGTGGATTCCAGGGAATTTTCAGATGAAATACCAGTTTCATGGGAGGAGTTTGAGTTCCTCAGCCTGTGCTATTCCTGGCACAATATGTTTCCCATGTAGGCAAGGTCAGATAATGAGATAATAAAGGTGCTTTGCTTATTCTGAAATTCAGCTTTAAGCTCACATTATTTCTTAGCTGAGCAGTGATAATCCCAAATTTGTGCTTCTGTCTAGAGATCTTGACTAAGCCAATCACAGGATATTTCTTCTTTTTGTGAAGATGAGCCATCTGATAGATCATGTGGCCCTGAGTTTAGAAGAAATCCCAGTGTCAGCATGAAAGCCAGACAGAGGGTTTAGTGACAGATGACATGTTGGTATTGGAGAGGAATCTGAGTAACAACTTAAATCTTTTCATTGAAAGGGAAAATGGGGAAAAAAGCTGAATTTGAGCAAAAGCTAGATTGATTTTTCTGGTGGCTGAAATTTTCCATCTACTGCCAGGGATATTTTCTAATGGGGAGAGAGAGATTTCACTGCTGGAAGAGGAGTATAGACCAACAAGAACAGGAGGAGGGTTTTTAATAGGGTTGAGTTTCCAGGTAATCATCAGGTGTGTACTCATCTTGGTTGTAGACCCAACAGATAAAAGTGAAGTAGCTGACACATATCTGAAATTCCACAATTCAGTGCATGGTGTGGAGGACTAGGACATGATTCACTGCTAACTTACATTTTTATGGGGGGTATTAGGACTGTTTCTTTGATCACATTAAAAGATTTGTGGCTTAATAGGCACAGAAAAGGAGATCCCAACCTGTTTGTCCAAGTGATTAAAGGAACAGTGGAAACTGCTGTTGGGACTCAAGGGATGAAATTAATTATTCATATTCACTTACCAGAGTCTCAAAGCAAGACTGATTGCCCTTTTCCTAAGTGGATGTGATTGAGACAACGGAGAGAAACTGTTAACTACCTGTGTGGGCTGCAGGATGATGTGGTTTGTGTAGTGATTGTCATAGAGATGTGAGGCTGAGGTGGAGAAATAGAAAGCAGCAAGAGAGATGAAATCGAACATGAAAATATTTTCTTGCTATTAAGCAACATTCAATTGTTTTAGTTGCTATAAATAAACAAGTTTATTGTTGTAATCTGGGTTTACATCAGATTTTTGGAGAACAAAACTGTGAGAAGGTCTTGAGTGAAATCTCAGTCCTACACGTGAAATTGTCACACAGGTAATTTCTTTTTCCAAGTGGCGAGAATTTGGGTTTGAGTTCACATTCATAGTTCACATTCAAGCTGAGATGTATGATGGGATGAAACAGAAACTAGTGTTCGAACCACTATTTTGTACTGAGCTTTTCCTTCTTCCTTTGAATAGCTGCATTATTGTGTTTTTTTGCACAGGACTAATAATTTGCCCGCCTTGGTTTGGGTGATTTCAGACAACTCTGTTAGCACACCCCATATTAACTTTAACTTGGTACTCCCACCTTGACTTGCAGTGCTGACTTTATATACTTATTAACAGATTTAGACATATGTCAGCATCTAAATTGGTTGAAGCATTTCCACACCATGTCCTTGGTGTGTAAGATATTACACTGCACTTTGGCCACAACAACCCCATGCCTTAATTACACTTTTTAGGCATTAAAACATTAACAGTAGCACACAAAAATAGTAACCTATTTGGGACTAGTTTTTCTTTGAGTCTTGATATATTTATAAAAACTAAATCCTGTTGTTTTACTCTGGGTGGTAGCAGGTTAGCTTTAATAGGCCTGAGGTATCTGAGGTGCAGTCTAACAAGACTAACAAGACTTTGAGACTGTCTCCCATGGCATACTCCTGGAAAAGGTGGCAGCCCACAGCTTGGACAGGGGGTTAGGAACTGGCTGGAGGGCCGGGCCCAGAGAGTGGTGGTAAATGGTGCTGCATCCGGTTGGTGTCTGGTCACCAGTGGTGTCCCCCAGGAATCAGTGTTGGGCCCAGTTCTGTTGAATATCTTTATTGATGATTTAGATGAGGGGATTGAAGAATTAGCAAATTTGCCTGTGACACCAAGCTGGGGGGGAGTGTCAATCAGCTGGGCTCTGCAGAGGGACCTGGACAGACTGGAGAGTTGGGCTGATTCCAATGGGATGAGGTTCAACAAGGCCAAGTGCCGGGTCCTGCACTTTGGCCACAACAACCCCCTGCATCGCTACAGGCTGGGCACAGAGTGGCTGGAGAGCAACCAGACAGAAAGGGACCTGGAAGTTTGGATTGACAGGAAGCTGAACATGANGGGTTGTTTAGCCTGGAGAAGAGGAGGCTCAGGGGAGACCTCATCACTCTCTACAACTACCTGACAGGAGGTTGTAGCCAGGTGGGGGTCAGTCTCTTCTCCCAGGCAGCTATCAGTAAGATAAGAGGGCTTGGTCTTAAGCTCTGCCAGGGTAGATTTAGGTCAGATATTGGGAAGAAATTCTTTACAGAGAGAGTAATCAGGCATTGGAATGGGCTGCCCAGGGAGGTGGTGGATTCTCTGTCCCTGGAGGTATTTAAGATGAGACTGGATGTGACACTTAGTACCATGGTCTGGTAACCATGGCAGGGTTGGATCGAAGGCTGGACTTGATGATCTCAGAGGTCCTTTCCAACTTGGCTGATTCTATGATTCTATGATTCTGTGATCACAGTCATTAGCTGCGTCTCCAAACTTATTTCTAATTGAGACACTGATGCTTGGTGTTTGTTCATACAAAAGTCCTGCAACAATCCCTGGATTATATTGGTAAAAATCTTCATGCATAAATAGGCACAACATCAATTTTAATCCATAAATAGGTGAGGTGATGGAATATTCTACTGAATACTTATAGAAAATAAAGTTTATTTCCTGGCAATGGTAGGAGTTACAAGGCCACATGTTTGCTGTGGTTAAGGAAACTCTTTGGCTGGGATGAATAGTGGGGCTTTTCCATTTCCAACACTGACTAATTCACAGCTTCATTTTTACAGGGTATTTTGATGTGTTGTATCTCTCTGTGCTGGTTTAAAGGTAAACTGGCGGGAGAAATAAACCCAACTCAAAAGAGATTATAAGTCCGAATTACAATTTAATAAAAATAATACAATAAATACAATTTTACAGATGAACAGTTGGTTTTAACCCACAAAAACCCAGATGTATAGCCCGTCACCATGGGACATGAACAGAATGGTGTTTGTTGGCCCCCGTGCTGAGCCCCATGTGGGCCTCTCTGAGTCCAAAATTAAAAAAAAGGAAAAATCTGTTGATGTGAGTGATAGTAGCAGTCTGGTCGGGAGTGGTGGTCACAGTCCTGTTGAGAGCGATGGTCCCAGTCCGGTCAAGGTTCTGGTCCTTCTCTGGATCCCATGAGTGGTCCCACAAGTCCCAAGACCCCAAGATTATATACCCTCAGGTTCAGGCTGAAATGCCCAGCCCCTTTCCCAGGGCGGGGAGTTCCACAATGGGTGTGCTGGGTGTGAGGACAGGAACATCTTCTTATCTCACAGGCCTCTTAACACCCAGCTTATAGCCTGAGGGGTCAGGTGTGCTCTGGGCAGCTGCTGCAGATAGTCTATAGCTTCTGGGAAATGGCATGGAGGGTGTAGAATACACAGTTTGGGTTATACCCACACAGTGATGAACTGGTCCCAGCTGTTCTAACTAGAACACTCTGTGATTTTATTGACACAAAATTGAAAGTATTTTACTATGAATCATAGAATCATAGGATATCCTAAGTTGGAAGGACCCACCAGGATCATTGAGTCCAACTGAAAAGTATGTTGTACTTGAGAATGTGGCTTTTCTAAGGTGAAAAATGACTCTAAAAAGACACTACATGTAGTTACCATCTTTTACCACGAGAAAGTGGCAAAGAAAGCTATCACTTTCTTAAATGATATTTTAACTGCTCTGCAGACAGTTTAGTGATTTCAGGTGTAATAAAGATAATGAAATTTATTTCATGATTACAGCAGATGAGTTTGAAGTGCTCGCTGATGTTCTGATGTGCTGCCTGTGGCATTTTTATCTTTAATTTTAAAGAATTCACCATGATAACCAAAACACTTCTGGAGGAGAGCAGGCTATGGAGATAAGCAGCTTTGAGAAGCAGAGAGAAATAAATGTTTAACCTGTCGATGTTGTTGCTGTAGAGCAGCACAGCGTGGTGTGAGGAGCTGTTGCCACCTCTAAAGTTCATTGCTTTGCAGGAAATGAAACCAGGATATTTTTCATTTGCTCCAAGCATCAGATGATTTTTCAAGCATTTGACATATTCTGGCAGATTAGAGAATCTTCACTTATCAGACACAGCCGTGTCAACATGAAATGAAGTACTTTGATTTGTGTTTTACAGATCTCATGGTGCCAGCAACAGGAATATCAATTGCTTTTTCCATAGAGGTAATTTGGGAAGAAAAATAGGGCACCTTATTACCTTTGGCATGGTGCTTTCCAGCTCCACTGGGCAGGAGGACTCCATAAAAAATGGACTTATCTTCTTTTGTGCTTTCTTCCAACACAAATTAAGTCAAATTTAAATTTATGGAAGCCTTCATAGGTATAGGCAGTAATAAGAATAATGAAAACTCCATTTTTAGATGCTGATGCAAACTGGTTTTGTATATCAGGCCTTTGTCACTAAACTGTTCTCTGTATATGTGAATCTCAACTCCCAGGCTCTAGGGACCAGATAAAACAATGTGATATGCAGCAGCTGTGGGAAAGAAAAGGTACAGTGATCTGTAGCACTTTGCATGGAACACTAAATTTGGAAAATTGGGAGGGCTGGTCTCAAAGGAGAAACCCCTCTTCAGATCCTGTACATTTACATATAAGCAAATTTTAAATATAAATTCTCCTAAAACTGTCCTGATAAGATCATGGATAGAAGAATAAGTAAGTATAGGAAAGCAAGTCAAATGGCTTTGGTCATTCTGGCTGGACCTACCTTTTTGGAGAGGTTCCTGTTTAAATCACCCAAGGGAAAAGATGTACTTGAGTGATGCAGGGATTAACAGCACATAACCCGTTTCACAAATGTACCTGTACTGATATCAATAGAAATTCATGGCATACTGTTTTATATCCAAGATGTTTTTTCTTTAAAATATAGACACATAGTTAATTGTTCAGCACCTACAACTGAGAGTGGGTCCATTCTGAAGGCAAAATTCTGTGTTTGGTTTTTGTAGCAACATCATCCTTCTGTTCTGTTCATAATCATAATCATAAGTGTTACCTACAAATATATTCCTACCCATGGCAGTCCGGAGAATAAGGATGAAGGTTAGCAGTAGGCCAGAATTCCTCATCCTTAAATCTGAATTGGATATAACCTGAATTCTGTGCTTAGAGTGACTTGGTGCCTTCTGGAGTGGATTTGATAAGTTAGTGCTGAGTTCCTGCAAAAGTGTTACTAAATCACTGCTTTGCAGCTCAGTAGTATTTTACCTTGACCTATATCTTGGCAAAAAGCTAATTTATTCCATTTAATAAATGAATGCTGTTTGAAATGTCTTCATTACACCAGGGTTAGAGAAGGTAATGCTGTATCTTTACTTCTTGTGGATTTTTTAACTTTTTGGTTTTTTGATTCTAGGTCGGTAGATCTTTGAGCTTTGATTCTAAACATCAATATCTTGTGAAAACAGTGTTGATTTAATAATCAGGAAAAAATCTATATAAATAATTTAAGAGGTTCTTACTGCTTGAATTCCCTTCATTTCAGTGTGTGTTTTACACTAGTGTTCTCAGCTGGTGTTTACTCTTTCCTTTATTATCATCAATAAAATCATTCACATTCTGCAGTTACAGAATAGTATTCACTTTTGTCTGTGTCATTTGGATTGAACCCTCACTTGGGAAGATACAATCAACTTCCTACTGCAAACTGACGTGTCTTTTGCCAGTTTTTTTCAGTAATTCTTTGTGTGTCATCGATATTTTTGCCTGGTAACTTGGTTCTTTCATGTGTCTTTCACATCCCATCAAAACCTTTCTTTTTAACTTCCAACTGTTCTGAAATATTTTTGCCCTTATCTTGACTTTTACTTTATTTTTTTTTATTTTTTTTTATATTTTTTTTATCTAGAATGAATATTTCTTGCTGTACATTTTTTTAGACGTTTTCTATCTCTTTGTCTTCCACCTCCATAATCAATTTCTGTGGCCAAAATCCCTGTTAACCCTTGAGTAGCAGCACAGTTCTGCTCTGCTGTTCAGAATACACTGATTTCCTGTGTCACTTTAGAGGTTTTCTAGCTCTGTCGATGCACTTCTGCTTTGTTCTCTAAGTAACCTTCAATTTTTATCAGTCATTTTTGTATATTTGCTCGTGACCATATGTATTTTTGCATTCTGTCTCTTATGGTGACCTTTCCCCTGTTCTGAGTGACCTCTGCTTTCTCTCCCAAATGTGCAACTTTCAACATTTGGATGTTGACAGTGTCAGATGGACTTGTTTTGTCTCACAACTCAGCTTTTGGGTGGGTAATTGAGTTTGCCTTTGCAGTGTGTGGAAACACGACCTAGTGAGGTTCTTCTGAAGAAACTGATGCACCCAAATGACTGAACTTCACATTTTGGGGACAACAAAGTGTTGTGCTTGGTTAATGTTTGGACTCAATGATCTTGGAGGTTTTTTCCAACCTTAATTATTCTATGATTCTTTTTATAATACTTCTTAGATAATGGCTGGTTTTATAGTATGTGTTGTCAAACAAACATCCTGGCTTATGTGAGGGGTAATTTCAAACCTCCTGCCAGGTGTACAGAGGTTTATGCCATTAACTACTTTTGCATTTGAAAAGGAGTTTAAATGTCTTTATCTTTGTGGACGTGGGTTGTAGTTTCACTAAAAATGGTGGGAATCGTTGGTTTAGGGAATCAGCTGATGGATGTGCCATTTAAGGTCTTTCTGAAAAATGATAAATAGTGAGGAGTTTCAGTGTCTGCCCCAGATTCTGACCGTTACTGAAGGAAACTGTACCAGGTTGTAAGCCTTTCTATTTTCCTACTTTTGCTACTTGATATTTTTGCTCCAACTAACAGGATTCTGCAGAGGATTATTTTCCTGATAGCAGTAGCTAATAACTAGTCATTTAAGGCTTCATTCATGCAATTACCATTTGGTTTTAGTATTAGTTTTAACTTTTTCCTGCCTACTGACACGATTGGCAAAAGAATCATTAATAAATTTTGCCCCCTTCGTCTTGCTAATGGGTTTTATATATGGGGGTTGGAACTCATTGATTTTTAAGGTCCCTTACAACCCAACCATTCACATCAATTCCATATATTTACATCATAGAAAAATTAGCAAGATTTGGGGGTTTTTAATGGAGGTATAGGTACACAGAAATTAAAGAAATTTGGAGCAAGCATATGTTTTCTGCCTAAGGAGGAGAGGGTGTAGAATTAAAATGCATAACCAAAAGACACCAGCTTGATTATTTCCTCTGCTGAAATACAATCAGTCCACAAAATACCATGCTGGGAGTGAACACAGGAATATTTGTAGTGGCCACGTATTGACCATACTGGTTTAACCACACCAAATCACAAAAATCCTGCTTTATTCCTCGCATACATCAATATGAAGATAAATAAGTCATTGACTACTTTTTTACTGTTACGTTATTTTTAGTCTTATTGACTGTTTCTTATTATCATTCATTAATTTTAGGTTACTTAAAGAAAGAGAATTAATGAATTTAGCTCACAGGAGATTGACAGCTTCTAATGACAAGCTCAAATATCAATATCTGTGTGAGTTTTCATATTTAAAAAAGAATCATAATTCAGGTCTGTTTGCTGAAATTATTGTGTATCCAGTAAGCTGAACATTTGCATTTTGGTATTTGCACAGGAGGGCTCCCTTAGTGCAAATCCTGCTGTTATTTGCACTTTTGTCAATTTATTCCACAGAATATCACTAACTTTATTTATTATCATGGGAAAGTTCCAATTTTTTATTCCTTCCGTAGTGGAGTTTAAGGGATACAGCATTACTGTGTCACTGCAGGCCAAGTAGATCTAGCTAGACTAGATTATTTTGCTTTTATTTTTAAGAATTCATTATCTGAAAAAAAAAACCCAAACCCTTTTGATTATCATTTCACTATAATTTTTGTTTTTAAGGTAGTATTAATTTCAAACAAATTATAAATTATTTAAACTTAATATATGGCAAGAAAGTATGTAATAGATTAATTCTCTGAATTGTATGAATGAATTTATTTCTAAAAACATCCTCCTGAAGTTTTTTCTGACCTTGCTTCTTCCATGATATGCATATGTGTGTATGTGTATATTGCCATTTCCAGTACTTACCAGTATCATGATCTATCTTTGAAACAGATGCTTTGTGTATTTAAATAGTAAAACCAATAATCAACTTACTGGTTTGAATATTGAACTTGCTCCTAAACTGAATTAGGTGGTAGATTTTTGAGCTCACATTTGCAAGTGCACATGCCTATAATTAGCCATTTAGATAAATTAACTGCCCTCCCATCAAAAAGGTTCTCACCTGCACATTTTGATGGATTTCCATGAAAGTCTGGATTTCCTTGTGCCTTTTGAAAAATCAAAGCTATTGTGAGCCAAGGCACATATTTTATAATCCTGGTCTTAAAGTTGTTATGCATGGTAAATGGAGAATTATCTGCCGAGAGGATTAAGTAATATTGTGAAAGAAGATGAAACAAAGCTGGAAATTATTTCAGTTACTTCCTAAGTAAATCCACAGGGACTTCAGTCAATCTCCTTTTAATTTATTGTAAATGACACCTTTACTTTCTTGTGATGAAAGTTGATACAGCCAAGTGGATGTTACATGTTTTGCTGTGGCTGTTGTTATTAATTCCTTATTAAAGAGTGGTTTAATAGATCAAAAATGCTATTAGTGGGAAACAAAGACTGATCTGTAGTACTAGTAAAAATAAATACATTATTTATCATTTGTGGGCTTGCTCAAGAGTGTTAGTTCTTCATGTGATAGTGTAGCAGGTGATCCCAGAGAGATTCCAGCATCTCCACCCTTCCTTACGACCAACAGCATTTGCATACAGACACACTTAAACTGTGATGTATTTTCTTACTTTACTCATATATTTTCTTATTCATATTTCCTCTAAATGTGATATCAGTCAAAATCAGATGGGTCTCTTACACTGTTAGAAAATCTGTATTTTGCACAGTTGTGTATATTCATGCACTGAAACTGCAATACATCCATTCATTGCTCTAAATGGATTGAGAGATTTTAGTTTTCGTTAAGGCCTCAAAACTTTTCATGACTCCTCTAGGTAGAAATAGATATACTTTTACCCTCCTCATTCCTTCTCTGCACTGAGAAATAACTTGGTTTTTATACCCACACTTTACAGGAAGGCCACATGAAGTGTATTGCAAGGGCCAGATTTTCAAAAACTACTCAGATTCTTGAAATTCAAAATCAATAATAATTCTGTCCTCCCCTCTAGCCCCTTCCACTTCAAAGGCTGCAGAATTAAAAAGAAAGAACTTTAAAGAATTTTCAACATTTTGCAGAGAATTGCTAGATGTTTTTTGGTTTTTTTCAAGCAAAAGTGGGGACCACATTTAGGAGAAAAGTCAGATCACAAGGGTCTAAAACTGATCTGGGCAGAGGGAATACAGGGATGATGTTATGACCAAGTTATTCATTAAGTTATCTTGATGCTTCAGATGAAAGGACTATCAGCACTTACATCATTAGAAGAAGTAGGATCACAAATTAAAATTAGGGCAGAAATAGCTAAAGATTGTGATAAGATGCATGTGATGTAGAACAAGAAGTACAAGCAGTCTGTGGATAGGAAATGCTAATACATCCTTCTGGATCCAGACTTTCCTATTGTAACTAGAACAGTATAATTAGTTCTGCAGGTAGCTTTGAATTTCAATCAAGGAACTGTAGAATGATTTGGGTTAGAAGGGACCTTAAAACTCATCTCCTTCCAAACCCCTTGCCATGGGCAGGGACACCTTGCACTAGACCAGGTTGCTCAGAACCCCATCCAGCTTTAAACACTTCCAGGGATGGGGCAGCCACAGCTTTTCTGGGCAACCTGTGCCAGAGCCTCAACACCCTCATAGGGAAGAATTTCTTTGTAATATTTAATCTAAACCCACCCTCTGCCAGTTTGAAACCATTCTCCCTTGTCCTGTCACTCCAGACCCTTGTCCAAAGTCCCTCTCCAGTTCTCTTGGAGCTCCACTAGGCACTGGAAGGTGCTCCAAGGTCTCCCTGAAGCCTTCTCTTCTCCAGCATGAACAACCCCAGCCCTCTCAACCTCTTTTCATAGGAGAAGACAGTCTTCTTCAGAGATACTTTTCTGGAATGGTTATTGTCTCACATTTTTTTTGCCTTTCAGAACCACAGACTTTACAAAATTCCAAATAAATACCTCAATGGATAGGTATTTGTATTGGGTTTTTTTCATGGATGACATATATTCTGTTAGTTCTTCAGCTCCAAAGACTTCTAATATGGTCAGTAATTGTCCAGCTGCTGCAGAGATGGATGTTAAAAATTGCTTCAATTAGACAGTTTTTCAAATTCAATTGAATTAGACAGTTTTTGAGCATTTGATGCAAAGGAAGTAATTCAGAGCTGTTGCTAACTCTGAATGCTCATTAACATCCCTGACATAAATTAACTCCCTTTCCCCCAATATTTTTTTGCCTCTTACTTCTCCCTCCCCGTGCCTTCCTTGAAGACTAATGTAAAATGTCAGAGCCTTTTATTATTGGGTCAGTGATATGGAAAAAAAAAATCTGAAAGAAATTTAAGAATGTTTTACTGTTTATCATTTATAGAGATGGTGGTGTATCTGAGGAAATATCTAGTAAAAATAATTTCTAAGGAAAGAAAATGTACCAATTTCTGCCACTTATTTGTTGTTCTCAGAGAGGCATAAGACTTTGTTTTTCCTTTCCATGTTTTTCATTTGACTTCCATCTATTGTTACAGAGAATAATTGGAAAAGAGGTCAAATGGCACCAGTGAAATCTTAGATGACAATAGGAGGTGGCAGAAATCTGCATTACAAATTTGTTCTCTTTTTTTTGCTGTCTACCAATTCTTATGTATGTTCCAAAGAATTTGTATTTTAGAATGGTTTTTTCTGAATTCAGTTAATTTGCATGAGAAAGACTAGACGTTCTTCAGTGGTTCATGTGATATTGGACATCAGTGGAAGCTCTTGGCTTGATGGGCAGAGATCTGCTGGTAGCTGTTACTGGGTGATGCTGAATTAAAGAATGACAGGGATTCCCAGAGGAGAGGTCAACACAATTCCAAAACATTTGTTACCCCTGACAACTTTTTTCTTTTAGCCCATGGAACAGCTGTCTTTAGTTAATGTGCTGCTCTGAAGCAGGGCTGTAAGGTAATATGAAGAAAAGTATTCTTGTTTTGGCATACCTTGAGACCTACCACAGTTTTTCCTTTCCTCCTTATGAATCTGTCCGTCTTTCACACCTTTCTAGTCTCTAACTCTTCTATTTTCCTCCCTCCATTCTTGTCTCAGTATTTCACCTGTCCCTTCTCTTCACGATTTCCAGATCTTCTCCACACCAATGTCTCTACATATTCCCTCAACTTTCTGCTCCAGAAGTGCTGCTTATTCCTTCTAGATATTTCAGATCTTGCTTGGCTACTCTGTTGGATGACTTGCATCATGATGTTCTGAATCTCCATCTTCAAATGCAGTAGGATTTGAGCCCAGTTCCTGAAGAAAGTGTTTCCAGGACCCCATTCATCTCTCATTAGGTTGTATGTGCAGCCTTAATCTGACCCAACTGCCTTAGTTTAGCAAGATTACAACCTAGAAACTAAGGAACTTTAAGTGGAAGTGTGGAAAAGAACAGCTTTTTATTAACAAAATCTTCATAAACAACAAATGGTGCAAGAAAAAACTTCCAGAAGAAACAAAACAAAGTCCCAATTCCCCAGAGGTGGGGGGAAGAATAAACCTGTGGCAACCCGGGGGGTAGGGGGGAAGCGGGGGAGTGAGGGGAGAAGGCAGGACTGTCCCGGCAGTTTTTCATTGCCGATGGCTTCACAGCCGTTTTCGCCTACGGGCACTCCTGAAGGCAGAATTTCTCGCTCTGAGATGGGTCAGTCTCTCTCTCTCAGTCGTCCTCCGCGAGGTGTCCTGTTGGAAAAAGAAACCAAACTTCCTCTCAGGAACAGAAAAAGAATCGGCCGAAACCGGGCTGTTGGATTGTTCCAGCTATTGGAGTGTTATGAAGATTTTTCCTCCAAAAATGTTAGTAGGCCATGTTATTTTACCCCTTTAAAGGTTAGGGATCATTGTAACTAATGCTACGACTAATACAGTCTGCAGCTCTTAGCAAAATTAAGCCTACAAAGTTGTACCTGGTGTCACAAAAGAGAAGCTGTCTTGAAAATGTTATTTGTGTACTGATAATAATTTCAATTGAATTAGACAGTTTTTGAGCATTTGATGCAAAGGAAGTAATTCAGAGCTGTTGCTAACTCTGAATGCTCATTAACATCCCTGACATAAATTAACTCCCTTTCCCCCAATATTTTTTTGCCTCTTACTTCTCCCGCCCTATTTTACAAAGGTCTGAGTAGCCCACATGATCAAAAATCTGGGTTTGAGGAATTAATTAACCCTTTAAACATCCATCTGGGATATTCTGGGTGAAACATATGGTGTGCTGGAAGAGACATTTGGGAAGGTGGAGCCAGGAAGACAATCTCCACTCCTTTCTGCCATGCAGGTGCCTGTAGACCAGTAGACCACCCTGACAGTAGACCTACCTGTAGTCTACTGGAATATTGCCACTTATGTCTTCATTTTTCATTCTGTTTCAGGTTTGAATTGTGGAAAAGTTTCTAACAGCTTATTAACTTACTGCATTGACTAAGGAGAATTAAGTTTTACATATTTATATATACACATATGAAAACTTGGAATACTTTTTATATATATGTGGGTCATTGCTTAAAGGCTGAGAAGAAACTGCTCTTGCTGCCAGGACAATTGATTTTCTAGCCTCAATATCTCTCTTTGCCAGAAATAATCCAGAAGTGCCCAAAACACATTAAATTTCTTTAAATCTGATAAACACAAATGGCATATGTTCCTAATACGAGAGGAGTGTGAGAGTCACGAAAGAATTAGTTGTCATTTGGCTTTTCCAGGTTTTGGCTACATAATTAAAAGAACTTCACAGGGGAAATGAAAAGCTAAGTGGGGTCTTTAAGTCTTAGAGAAACCATTGACAATGTTTTTGTAATAAAAGCCAGTTTTGGTTGTCAGTTTTGAAGGACAATATTCAGTGACCTGACAGCAATCCTGTTTGAGGCTTGTAATGAATGATCAGTTCTGTTGAACCTGCAGGGCATTTTCTTGTTTTTCTGAAAATCAGTTTTCCCCCTTGAACCATTATGAAATGTGTTTTTAAAAAATTGTCATTCTGACTAACGTTAAATAAAACAACTCTGAGGCAGAGGTGGGTTCTAACTAGGATACATCTTCACAGTACAGAAGGTGGTCAAACCTGGGAAGTGATTGTTTCTTGTCAGATAATGTCTTAAGGATAATATATCAAGTTCAGTGTTAAGCTGTTAACTTCTCAGATGAAGGAATGGGAGTTGATAGTTGTTACGGAGAGAATGGAGAGCTTGACAGCATCTGAAAACTCTTTAGTTCCACAGAAACATAAATCCAATACAGTTTTCTGAGGCACATTCAAGCAGGAAGGGCCTATCTGTTGGGATAAGCATGAAGAGTTTTTCATGGTCCAGTTGTAACTCAGGGAAGTGTGTTCCTATCATTTGGTTTATTGAGCTTTGTTCTGCTCTGAAAGAGCTGACATTTGAGTTTCCTTGCCAAAAGTTTCCTTGTCTGACATTACCTGAGTAGTGTTTTGCACTCAACATATATCCAATATTCGAATTTTTTCTATAAAAATATTAGAGCTGGTTGTACACATTCCTATCTAATGACCCATGAAAAACATTTACAGGTATAGTTTTCTCAAAGTGTCAAAATATAATTCACATGTTTATTATGGGATGCATATATAGAACAGTTCACAGACATGATTTATGTTTTTTCTAGGTTAATATTGCAGTCAGAAACATGGCTTCCCTTTGGTATCACTGACATGCAAGATTCATGGATGAACAAATGTTTGTGGGAGCACATTTCTAAAACTGCTGTGCCCCTCTTTTGTGGTGGGTAAGGCCTGGCTGGACACCAGGTACCCACCAAAGCCACTCCATCACTCCCCTCCTCAGCTGGACTAGGGGGAGAAAATGCAACAAAAGGTTTCTGGGTTGAGATAAAGGCAGGGAGAGATCACTCAGGCAAAACAGACTTGACTTGGAGCAAAATTAATTTAATTTATAACAACTCAAATCAAGGTAATGAGAAATAAAACCAAATCTTTAAACACCTTCCCTTGATCCCTCCCTTCTTCTCAGGCTCAACTCCACTCCCGATTTTCTCCACCTCCTCCTCCACAGTGGCACATTGGAGTGGTGAGTGGGGGCTGTGGTCAGTCCTTCACATGTTGTTGTTGATGATCCTTCATCCTCAGGGGGAGGACTTCTCACACTCTTCCCCTGCTCCAGAGAGGAGGAGGAAGACACTTCTTCAGCATGAATCCTTCCCACAGGCTGCAGTTCTTAACAAACTGCCCCAGTGTGGGTCCCTTCCATGGGGTGCATTCCCTCAGGAACAGTTCCAGTGTGGGTCTCCTGCAGGATCACAGGTTCTGCCATGAACCTGCTCCAGCATGGGCTTCCCACAGCGTCACAGCCCCCTTTAGGCATTAATATGCTCTGCTGGGGGCTCCTTTGGGGGCTGCAGGTGGATTTGTGCTCCCCCTTGGACTTCCATGGGCTGCAGGGGCACAGCTGCCTCACCATGGCCTGCACCTCTGCCACCTGAAGCACCTCCTTCCCCTCCTTATTCCCTTATCTGGATGCCTTGTGGAGCTTTTTCTCTCATGTATTCTCACTTGATTGTGATACCACCATCACTGATGGGCTCAGCCATGACCAGCAGCGGGTCTGCCTCGGAGCCTTCCAGCAGCTTCTCATAGAAGCCATCTCTGGAGCCCTCTCTGCTACCAAACCATGTCACACAAACCCAGTACAACCATCTAGTGTGAGTTATGTTTTGATATCCTCAAGAAAACAAACCAGGAAGGTAAAATCAGCTGAGGTAAAATTCAGCCCTACTTGTGCTGTGGTCCATAGTACTGGTTTAGTGATAGAGTAGTTTCAAGTGGGGAAGACTGTAAAGATGGGCAGCTATTATTAGCAAAGGCTGCCTCTGAGAAGGTGTTTATTTTAGTCCTGCATGACTCATCCTTATTCTTACATAAAAGACAAAGTGCAGTTCACTGACTTTGGTCACTAATCAAAATACTGGCAAACCCTCAAAGTGCCTGCTTTTTCTGTGTCTATCTTTTTAATATGTGTCTTGCTGCATGACGAAGGAAAGAAAAGAAATAACCACAGATTATTGTTTCTGTGACTAAGTATTATCTAGGAAGCTTTTAACTAATACAGCATCTATAGTGAAAACAGTTCTGAAACTCCGGAATTAACAGTGAGGGTTTTTTTGTTGTTTGCTGCCTTTTCCTGGCTGCCATGGTGCAGGATGAAATCATTGCTTTCGGCCACATTACATCTCCTGCAACTTTCAAGATGGGCCACAGTTATGTCAAACAAAATTTTTCATCTCTTCTTGATAAATTATGTGATAACCCTGGGGTGAGACCAAATAAAAATAAAGGAAGAAATAAATCCAGTTATGCAAAGTTAAGTGAGGGCCGCCTTTTTCTACCCAAGGGCTAGTGGTGGGATGCTGGACAGGGAGGTGGCTCAGGAATGCTGCAGGAACAAGCAGCCCATGTAGCTTTGTAAAGAGGTGGTTCTCATTTTGAAAAGCATGAAGAAGAAAACATGAAAGTAGCACATGCTTCAAACCAAAATGAATGTCACTTTCCACTGCAAACAAAAAGCAAAAACAGGAGCAAAGAAGGTAATTGATAAGGCCTAAAGTCCCAGTTGTTAATTGGTTATTTCCCAGTGGAAATATTTAAGAGGACTTTGCTTATGTTTTGGTGGGAGTTGTGATGAATTCAGTATTCAAGACTTTAAAAAAACAACAACAAAGAAATGCAAACAACAAAGCTAAACTACATTTCTTGTTTAGAAGGCAAAAAAAGAAGTAAAATAATAAAATATATGACTTGAACCATGCTGGGTTGAAGAGTGAAAGATTGCTGTGTCTTTTCCAGGTGGAGGAAACTAACCTTTATTTTTTATCACAGCCAGCAATTCACACTTTCTTTCTATTCTTGACTTTTAAACTTACCCATTTCACTCTCTTGTTTGGGAATATATTTTTCTGGCTGAAGACAGCAGGCTCTGTCTCACTTATGAGTTATGTTTTGTTAGGTAGTGGCTTAAATCCTCAGTTATGATAACCTTTGTCAGTGGTTAAAGGACAAATTTGATCCTAATTCTTATTTCATCCCTATTTCCCCAATTATTTAGTTGATCTTACATAATTGAGTGGGATAAAGTTAGTGGGAAATATTTTGTGTTTGCATTATTCCTGTCTGGTAACAGGGACATATATTTGCTTCTATTATGAGGTAATGGGTCTGGGTTTATGGGAAGGAACCCAACCTAGTGAAGGATGTCCATGCCCATGGAAGGGGATAGTTTTGGAGTAGGTGATCTCTTAAGGTCCCTTCCAACCCAAACCATTCTGTGATGCTGTGATTCCATGATGAGAATTATTTATTTTGGAGCAGTGATGGAAATATATTAGATGTTTTGGGGAGGCTGCGTTTTCTGGGTCTTTGGTCTCTAACCAAACTGACAGAATGTTTTTTGAGTTCTTGCATCCACACAACTTCCACACATGGAAGTTATGCCTATGCCATAGACACAGGAAAACTTTCCAGAGAGTTGTTGCTGTTTTCTTGCGTATCCTCAGTTTCAATACTACTCTGTGAGGCAATCTCTTCTTTTCTCTTTGAAAATAAAGCTTGACAGGGAAGTATTTATTCAAGATCTTTATCTTATGAGCATAGTACCTCAGCTTGTCAGGACATCTCAGCAGTCTCTTTCTCCTTACAGTGATCTCTCAACCTAAAAGTCATCATTAAAAATGATTTGAAGTCCTTGACCTTTGAAGTGGGGTTCTTTGTTTTTCTTTCAAAAAACTTATTACATATTTCAAATGTGACTTCTAAATTATTTGCTAATATAATTAGCTGTATGGGTAATTCCTTGTGCATCCTGTGGACTTCAACAAAAAATAAATGATAAACAATATAAGAAACAAACACTTAGCAAGGACATTTGTTTAAAACATTGTAACAGTCTAAAAAAACACTGAGAAAACAGAAAAGTACCAAGTTAAGATAAAACAGATACCATGTAGGTAAAAGGACTTTATCATGGTCCACTGGTATTACAGTTTATTGTAGGAAAAAAGTATTCACTGCTGATTTGCCAGAAACCAGCTAAGTGTGCAATTTCTGGCTAGATTAAACCTTCGTCTGAGATGTCTCACAGCAGGTTTACCATCTTACTGAGAGTCTCTCTTAACTCTAAAATGCAGATTGCAGGGGGCGGGGGAAGGTAATTTTACCCCATTAATAACTAGGAACTACATGTCTAATGTTATCTTTGACTTCATTTCTGAGACTGTGAGTGTGCTGGGAAAGGCCAAGAGCTGATTTTGGTAACTTTCTCTCTTTCTGAACAGTTTGAGATGCAAGGAAAGGGAGGAGTTAGCGTGTAGATTCTTTAGAGTGCCAGTAGTATAAATATTTTTTTCAAAAGTCAAGGAAAAATCTGATCAGAAAAACGACAGAGTTCATTAACCCTCATTCCTCTTGCTGCAAAATCAACATTCTGAGCAAATAAGAAGGGAAATCTTTACAGTCATACATCACATTTAACTTGAGGAATAACTACAGAATGCCTTAGCTAATTAATCCCTGACAACACTGCAGTCATATTGATTTTTATTACATTTTGAAAACCACACTTTGCACCTTCAGCAGCCTTCTCCATATGTCCGGTGTCCCTGTGAGTTTGACGTGAGCAGGGTGGGTGCACAGATTAACACCCTGTACGACCAGTCGTGGAAAGAGCCCTGAACTGGCATTGAAGGCACAAGCTCCAAAACCCAAAGTGACAAAGCCGTGCTGATGTCGTGTTAATTAGCCCGAGGGCAGCACCATGCTGCTCTGGCTGCCTCTCAGCCAGGACTGGAGCCTGTGTCTCTGCAGGGTGTCACTCTGGTCACTGAGATGTGCCAGATTGCTCTGTGATGATTGCTCAGGTGATCGTAATGCAGCATCCTCTCCCACACTTTGGGAATCGTCCTTTCTCCATTTCCTAGACGTGTCCTCTAAACAAACTGTAGTGATGTGAAGGATGGAGTGACCTTCAGTGTCTTAAGATGAAAAGGAGAGGAATAGGGACATTCGGTGTTCTTGGGAAGGTTGCACAGGAGTGTTACCACATTAAAGAGGGAGAGCAAGGATTCCCAAAGCTACCAAGCCCATAAGGATAGCATAGGAATTCAAGAAACCTTAGTGATTTGTCCCAACCTTGAAATACAAACCCAGTGAATTTTACAACTTAGTTTTCCAGATTTGGATGGAGTCGATTTCTGAATTAAAGAATGAGTCTCTTCAGCAGTATAAAATTTCCCTCTCTTTCCTGCTGAGCAATAACACTGAGAAAGAACTGCAAAGTGTTGCAGTTGAGATGACATTAAAGTTGGAGTCAATATGTGATTAGAAGAATGACTTGTTTTCCCAGTCCATTCTCCTTTTGTGTTAGTTTTAGGTAGCCCTGGCTACCTACTGACCTACTGTCATTGGTCATTTGATGGAGTGAGTAAAGGCTCTATCAAATTAAGAGCTTCTCTTCCCCATTTAAAAAACACTGTGGACTAATTAACAGCCCATTTTGGTTTCTTCCTTTGTTTATTTATTTTTCTTTGTCTGCTTGCTTTATTTATTTCTGAAGTGCTGCCTCTGGACACCCCAGTTTTTACCATTCCCATGCCTTTTGCTGGAGTTATTTCCACTACATCCAAACATTGTCAAATGCACACCTACATTTTTCTCCATTTCTCTGGACAAAATTCTGCTCCCTTGGTAAGAAATGTGCTCCCGCTGATAAGCATGTATTATGTATGTGTGTGAAAGAAAGTATATATTAGTAACAATTGTTCACTTAACTATTTCAAACACCATATATTTAGGATGTCTAAAAATAGTTTGAATTTCATAATTGAATTTGAATAATTTGAATTCTCAGGCTTTAGATCAGGCATTCCTGCATTCTGCAGGAAGAAGCTATGGAGACTGACAGTCATGCAAGAATGAAATCCAGTGGCAGAAGACTTTCTGCCTCAGATTGGGGCAATTCCATCAGTGCTGCTTGTGCAGGATTTGGGGTGCACAGTACTGTGAGTGAGTAGCACACATTAACATTACGTTTTACAATGTTTCCTAGAACTGAAGCTTTTGTGTTACCTTAGGCTTCAGAATTTAAATAATGTATTTCATGGCCGTATTCCTTACAGTCTAAAAAAACCCTCCTGGAAATCAATAAAAAATGTATTAAGATGCACTGAAATTGTCCCTCTGTCAGGGAGACTGCCAGACTTGTCAGTGCCAGTAACTGGGACAAAGCTGATTTAGGTCAAGGTATTTGGAGAGAAATCAGATGTGATGCTACTGCAATTTGGGCAATTAGGCAAAGAGCTAAGAGGCCAGAATAAAAAGAAGATGGCATTCAAAGAGAATCAATTACTACCTTCAAGTCATCTAAAATTTATAAATTAGAGCTGTGAGTGTTCCTCCTTCTCACAGCTCTGTCTCCATGTGAGTGAATCACACGGCAAAGCCATGTGAGCAACATGGCATTAAAGAAATTGTTACTGCCAGCTATGAAATAAAACCAGTAACCTCCAGCCGGGGTTACTTGATGCCTGTTTGGCAAAATGCAAAGTTCTTTTTCCCCAGATTTATCTTCAGCATGTAAAATTCACATGCACTGGTAAATTAAAGTATTCAAAGTTTTCTAGGGAGGCCACTGGCATGGAGTTAACACACAGCCAGAATCAGGTTCCAAAGCAAGGCAGCTGTATCCATTGTTTCTGGAAATGTCCTCAGCCTGTGCTGATTTCCAAAGTCTTCTGGTCTGGAGGGAGTGCTGCCCAAGCAGGATTTAGGATCCCAGCATGGAAGTTAGTGCTCAGGAAGGCACCTGGGTCACGGTGCATGATGTGTCATCTGTATTCCTGTCAGGAGAAAGCATTTCACTGCCCCTTCACTGGGGATGATGATTTAGGATTAAGCTTTGGCACATCAGATGTTCACAGGACTCATTCCAACATCTTTAGTAATTTTGTTTCCTTTTGCAGGGGGTGCAGGTTGGTGAGTACCTCAGGAATTTGAGCTCCCTGAAGCCATTCATCTCTCTCCCAAGAGCAGTATCCAAACACAGCTTTTGACAATTACTACTTAGTGGGAAATAGTGGCTCTTTCCACAGTGCTTCTAACTTTTAAACCTTTGCTTAAGAACTTGGTTGACATTTAAATTCCATTCTGCAACACCTAGTTACAAAGTTAATTTGAATTATAAGGGATTTGCATTATATTTGGTATTTAAATCGAAGTTCCCTTCCTTTCTTTTGAAAGCATGTAGCGTTTCTGACGTTACGTGTATGGTAGCACCATCTCCTTCGGTTCTTCTTAAAAGACTAAGTGAATTTTCTGATCTTACCTTGTGTGCTTAAACCTTAATTCACATTCCAAAAGATTTAATATAGAATCAGACTTACTGGGCCTTTGCTATTTGTTAATTTGGGGGTTTGTTTTTTTCAAAATTTAATGCAAAAAAATTGAAGTGGCAGAACAAGTGTGCAAAACTTGGTCTTTTTCAACCTTAATGTTTCTAAAATTGCTGCTGGTGCAAATGAGGTTGCTGTTTTCTAGATGAAAACCCTATTATCATTGCTTGTGTTTCATTTGTGTCCCTCTCCTCAGTGCCTGTGCCGAGTTTTGGGATGCATTTATCTCTGTGATAGGCTTGTGCTGAGCTGCTACGTTGGTACATGGTTGTATAGCTCTTAAGAGTGTTCCTAAAATGTCAGTGCGTAACAGCACTGATTCATCCTCTGCATCGCCCAGCTGACTCTTGTGTGTCAGGCAGGCGACTGTGCTGCTAACTTTAGGTGCTGAGAGAAAGAACAAGGCAGGCTTGGCTTCTTTTTGGCCACTAGAAGGCAAGCAGTATTCCCAAAGAGGTGTTTTTGACTTCTGTGGATCCAGGATTTGACAGTGGAGTGAATGTTTCCAACGGGCTGCAGCACCCAGTGGCTGCTGCAAGTACCTGCGAACTAGGAGCGATGCGGAAGGCAAAGCTTTGCTCAACTGGTTTTGCTGTTTGCTGGGAGGATATTCTTTTGGGACTGGTGTTCTGTGTAGGCTGGGTGGAGACACTGGAAAGGCCAGAGAATTGCCTCATGTTCTCTGAGTCATCAGATAACACAAAAATAGATTTTTATTTCTAACTATTTACAAATAAAATCAAACCTAATGCAAGGTTTGTTGGTGATTCTTATTCACTATGACAAAGTGCTCTGAGGAATCTACTGTTATCCTTCTATGATGCTTGTTCACTAACACCGAAATAAATCATTCCTTCCTAACAGAGACATTTTTTGCTCTTATGCTCTTGCTTGAGATGATAAAAAGTTGTTATTCTGTGTGGAGGGTAAGGAAATTAGAAGTTGCTTCTTCAAAGTGGTAACAAAAAGCCTCGTTGTGAATTAATGAAGTTGCTCTTATAAACAAGTTTGTTTTCTTTAAAGAGAGCTGCAAAAGTTGTCTCTGGTTGCTTTGGAGCTTATGTAGAGTTAATGTTGTGTGACATTCTGCATTTGTGGCTCATATCTATTTTACATTATAATTACAGATATACATTTGAATATTCTTTTACAATGTGGGATAAGCAGGATGCAGCAAAAGTAGATACAAGAGGATAGTCCATTATTGGTTTTTTATGATCTGATATACTTCCTAATCAAATCTGTTAGCGCTTTCTATGTCAGTTAACTGGGCCTAAATGGTAGATGGTTGGTTACATGAGACATGGTGGAGTAGTTTTATGATTTTGTGGGTTATTTTCTCTTTTTCAAGGCTGTTGAACCAAAGAACAGGCTTAAAGGTCATAAGGTGAGTCTCAGGCTGAGCTGGATTTGGAGTGCAATTCTGATCTAGTATTAAAGAATTAATAACTTTGAAACAAAGTAACGGAGCTCTGTCTAGAACCGTTAAAGAAACAATCAAAATTATCAAGACTAAGTTGAATATAAATAAGTGGGAAGTAGTGAGAATAAACTGCATCTGCCATTCAGGTAATGTATTACATATTCTAAGCAAGCCAATTTGGGTAGTTGAATTTTACACTGCAGAGTTTGAGGTCCAGGAGCCATGGGGGTGTCCTGTGCAGGGCCAGAAGCTGAACTTCGATGATCCTAGTGGTTCTCTTCCAACTCAGGATATTCTGTGATTCTATGATTAATCCAAGGAGGATTACCTCTTTCTGCAAAGAAGCTGCCACAACTTGAGAGGGTTTTTTTGTTTGTTTTTGCCTTAGCAATGCAAATCTATTCTTTGTTTATAGGTAGTTTAAAATTTATTTGTACTTTTGTTTGGCTGGTTATTTAAACATTTCCATGTTTGTAACTATTCTGCTGTGTGCTGAGTGCTGTTTGTCTGTGACTGATATCTCTTGTGGGTTTTTACATTCAGTTTTGGAAGTCTTATATAAAACATGCACATTCTTTTGGCAATTAACAGAAAGCTGCAGTATAGTTAGTATAATGAGTAAATTTTTAATTAGAGTGGGACAATCCTAACACCACCAAGTTCTTGACTCAACTGACTGATGGGTATTTTGTCATTCTAATCTAATACAGAAAATATTTGTTATGTGAGTTTGGTTATTCTGTATGTGCTTAAGCATTTCTTAGGGCCGGTCTTCATTCCTTATTCACATGGCCTACAAATTAAACTTGTAAGAGATTCCAAGTTTAGGGGAGCACAGTTAAAACTAACATGGCTTGAAGAAAGGATTATCTTTATCTGCTCTAAGATTAGGCTTTCCTGCATAAAGAGAAATGCATGAGCAATACATTTTTTTATTGTTCCTAGTGCAGTTGCATTTTCTGGAAAGTGACTGTATGTGGGAGGGAGGAACAATTATAGATTATCAGCACGTGATGACAACACTTTCTGTCAATATCTCTGTGTAATCTCTCTGAAGATTTTAACTGGGAATCATTGAAAGGTATAGAACAAGATAGTTCATATCACATGTATAAGGCTTAATTTTAGGTTGTGTTACCTGACTAATGTGTGCTTACCTAATGTAAATTAATATTGGGCTGCATTATTAATGCTCACAAAGAGATCTAGATTTTGATGCATATTTTAGAATTCTCTGCCTAATGGCCTTTATTGTAGGTATGCACAGTTTTAAAAATAGACAGGCTCAGCCTGCTAAGCTTCTACCTACTGTAAATACTTATCAAGTGGTTCATTCAGAATTCAAATAAAGATCTATTGTCTTCTCAGGGCTTGCATAATAGTGCTGTACTCCTGATTTTAAAAAAATATTATATTTTTAGGGTTGAACGCAGCCTCGTGTTTTTATAAGGTGTTAGGTTGGGAATTGTTTAATTGGGGTCTGAAGCATTTGATCACTTTGGAGGTCAGAGTGTGCAGTTGAGTGCTGCTTCCAGGGCACAGCAGTAATTCTGCTTCAGCTTTCTTGTCTCCTCACACACCAGAGCAGCTGCACAGGTGAAGGTGGGGGTGAGGCTGTGCAGTGAGCTGGCTCCAGGGATAAGCATGGCTTAGAAATGTAGTCTAGATCCTGTTATTCATGCTGCCCTGCAAACTGTTGTCTCAGATGAGCTGAGGAATGCAAAAGGGGTTGATGGTAGTACAGAGCTGCCAAAAAGATGCTCATCCATGACTTCTCAGTGAACAAACCACACTGTGCTGCCCACACTGGCCCAGCAGTCAGATCACAGTGATCATTTGTGATACAGATTGAAGTTATGCCCTTCTTATTTTTATTTTTTTTCCCTCTGGAGTAAGTTCATCAGAAGGGCACCACAAAGCATTCGTGACTCTGCTGAGAGAATGGCAAACTGGGATGGGGTGACTGGTCAGCAGAGGAGAGTAGAGGGACAAGAGTCTGTTTTCCCATTGCAGAATGTGCAGCCTTTGTTTTCTTTATGTGAAAAACCATTTTGCTGAGACCTCAGAACAACCTGCAGCAGGGGTGGATGACTATGGATATGTCAAATGCACGAGGTTGGAGCAGCTCTGGTTGCAGTGGTTAAGCAGTTTTAGGTTTTTGTGTATGGTTTCATCTGTGAAGGGCAGATATGCCAAAGAGGTTTCATTGTGTGACCTCTAGTTTGCTATTTTTGGTACCCTATCTTTGGTGCTGTCTGTGTACCATAGTTTATAGGCTATAATAGCATCTCAGAACAAATTCAATGTAAGAGGCTTGTTCAAAGGATGAATGCTAAGATACTCCCTATTGCACTTCAAACTTCACTTTAATTTTATTGAATTTTCAATTAGAACATATTTTTTTAAGCATTGGAATTTGAAAAAAGAAATTAGTTATCAACTTATCTTCAGTGAGTTTATTTTAAGGAAAGAAGAAACAAACAGAAAGTAGAAGAACTGTCAGACACTAATGGAACTCAGATATGCAAAATAAATACAAATTAAAAAGACAAAAGGAGTTTGGAGCAACCTGATTTAGTGAAAGGTGTCTCTGCCAATGGCAGGGGGTTGGAATTATGTGGTCTTTTAGGGTACCTTTCAACCCATTCTGTAATTATATTAAAAGGATAAATGAAAGTCACAACTTCTCCCTCCTTGTATCAACGTATGGTGGTTGAGTGTAGCACTATCCCAAAGATTCTTCAGAAACTGATCCTTTTTCAGGTGTGTGTATGAGAAAGCAAAACAGATGTGCACAATTCACGGAATTTTCTTTCCCTAAGAGGAGTTCCAACATGAAGAAGTGCCACCTCTCCCATCTGACAGCCCTTGGACAAATTCATCCTGAGTGTGAGTTAATTGATTGTGGTTCACTGAAGTTCAATCAACTGCAATAAAGCTAATTAAACCTCTCCAATGAAATGTAGCTTACACAAAATGATTCAAAATAGTAACAGGTTAATGGAGACAATTGTTTTTAATGGGATGGGGTGCAAGTAATTGAGTGATGTTTAAATATTCTGTGTATGGCAGTCTCATGAGGACAGGAGTTACTCACTTTCAATAGCTTTCAGGTAAGATATAAGTAGGCAAAATGCAAAATTTTAGATTAAAATTCTAGTTTAACATAGTTCCACGTTTTAAATCATGGCATAGGTAAAAGATGAACAGCAACTTTTAACCCTGATGGCTTTTTGGAGGTCAGCTTGGACCCCAAACTTAACCATTGAGTTTTGTACTGAAACAACACTGTTACTTGGCAGTGTTTTTAGTGGAACAAAAGAAGATGTTATTGAGAAGCCATTGCTAATTTTTCTAGTAAGGCTGAATGATTATTGAACACCCTTAATTAAAGTAAGCTGGGGATAAGGAATTTGATTAAAATGTATGGTTGTGTTTTCTTGTGCTGAGTTGGTGTGCATATGTATGTACATGGTGACTTGCGCAAAATTCACAAGGTGACTCTTTGGGGGAAAAAATCAGGTCTTTTACAATTTATCCCCAACATTAGCATCAAATATTCTGCTGCTGTACCCACTGGCTGTGGGTGAATAACTCTCTCAGATACTCAAAAATGTCAGTTATTGAGGAAGGGGTAGTGCCAGTGAATCTGATAGGTTATTAGAAAAAAATAAGTTGTGCATTTCCCTTGAGAGAGGTCAGACACTGACACAGGTGCAGTGTAAATTGGATGAAATACAGGAGAACATGTGACCATCTTGCTAAGTTGATTTGACTGAAACTAGACACACTAAAAACAATTTTAAAAGGCTTTGAAAAGGCTGGACAGCTGCTGTGCTCCATTTGGGGTTTTGACTATGTCATAGTAAGTTGTTAAAATACTTTTAACCAAAGTGGGACACTACTCCCACCTGATAGGTTTGTAGAATGCGGTGAGAGTAGGGGAAATCATGGCTACTTAGGCTTTTGGCAGTTTGGCATAGTGAAAAAAAGGATAAATATAAACTAAGTCACATCTAAGAGGGAAATTACAAAAAAATACCAGTTCTTTTCATATGTTCTGGGCCTACCAGGAATAACAGGGGCCAGAAATCTAAGAAGTTCCAAGATGGAGCTTGGCTACATGTTGAGAAACAAATTATGTGATGCAGTTGCCATGACAACCAAGGAGTCTGGAGTTTATGATCTGAGATGCTTCTTCATTCCAATGCTTCTATCAGAAATAGGTGTTCCCAAGTGCAACTGAAGGTTTGTGGTGCTGATGCTACTGACAGGGCTGAAGCAGCTTACGCTGGAGTGCTTCCTAGACAGCTCTGCTGTCTCCAGGCGGGGGACCAGATCCACACTGCACTTCAGGAAGCAACAGATCTGCCACTGCTGGATCTGTTGAAGGAAGAGCCTGTGCCTGGCTGGAGCAGCCCTGCAAATCCCGGGTTTCAGCAGGGAGGCTGTGCTCCAGCCTGTCCCACTGCCCTTGCCGGGAGCAAACACCAGGCAGCAACACCTCCCCTCGCCATCGGAGCTGCAGCAGGAAAGGCACAACATGTATGCAGGCAGGGAGCATGTGGTGACAGGATGGAATACAAAACCCCGAGACATAGTGAATCCACAGGATGTTTTCCTTTAGACCTCTTATATCCTGTTTGTATCCACCAATATCTGATTTTATGCAAAGAAATTTGCACCATGGCAATGCTACTGATGGTTTTGATGCTTGTCCTGTAATTCATATGTGCTTTTTTCCCTGAAAGGTGGTTTGTACTTCACTATAATAATTCTTCTTTGGAAGAAATTCTGTAGAATGACAGAGCTCAGGTGGGAAGTTGCCTCTCCTGATCACCTTGTCCAATTCCGTGCTCGCTGGCTTCATCTTCTTTCCATCCTCCCACGGAAAGGCCACCAGTCCAGGCAAATCTATGAGCAAGTGGATTACTATCAACAAATTATTACTGCAAGATGTCAGCTGGAATTTCCATATCCTTGTATCCCTGGTTCTGTGGAACTTTTTTTTTTAAAATGGTGTCTTCTAGGTCAACAGACTCCACAAAGTCTCTGAAGCATTTTTTACACTACAATTGATTAAATAGGATATAGTCAAATACTAATAGCAATCAGAGATGTGTGTTGGAGATCAGAATGTAAATAAACTTTCCATTTGTATTAGAATGTTCTCAGAAATTTTCCAGAGGCTGTTCAAGGCATGTTTAAGAAATTGTTCAAATATATGAATAGTTGGAGCCTGGCGGACTGAAGCTGTCTGTTTTTATCTGCTTAAGCTTCTAGGGTATGATGGGAGTAATTGGCTTTGCAGAGATAAATTCATTAATTTTGGGACTCATTTATTAGTAATTAGGTTTTATATTATTACTCTGTATTTGAATCTAAGACACAGATTAAAACCAGGTACTTTTTGAGACAATGAACCTTGATATCAGTTGTGGTTAAATGCATTTTGTAAGCACATAAAATACCATTAAACCAAACCATCTTTTGGCTTTGGACCTTTTTAACTTGCCTGTAAGCTCTATCAGCACATGTTTTGGTTCAGTCCTTTCCTGTAATACTCAGGGAAAAGGATGCTGCCAACAGAATTTGTTAAAATTGGTTTTCACAGAAGCCTTTCTAGGTGGGCTGTTTATCTTCATGCTGTCCATAGGCCTGTTTCATTCAGCATTTAGAATGAATTTAGAGGTTTTAACATAAAGCAAATAATAGGATTTTTCAGACTAAATATACTTGTCAGGGATAAATCCTGGAGACTCTTTCTGGTTCATGACAGGTTTAGGCAGTGTCCTGTGTAGTTACTTAAGATGCAAAAATGTAATTTGAGCCCACAAAATTACATGTGGGCAACTTGTTTCGCTAGTACAAATTGTAATTGAGTTTGTGTGTGTTAAATATTTACCAAAAATGGTGAATTTTAGAAACTGTGTGGGCAGGGCTTTGTAAGTGTGTGTGTAATGGGTTTGGGGTTTTGTTGTGGTTTTTTTCAAGTAGTTCAATGAATAAGAAAGAGCTTCTGAGAAGCTTTTTGTGGCAGAATGTGCATTCCTGACTGCAACCAATGGCCATTCCAAGTGGAATGGCGGAGTTTTGTCTACTTAATTAGTGTTAAAAATGACTGACTACCTTTTCCACAGAGAGAATGTTTAGGTAATGGAAGGATTAGGATGATGCATTGAAGACATTAAGAATTTTTTTAATTATTAATAGAACAAACTCTGCAAAGGTCTCTTTCTCTGGTAGTGTTTTTTTTCTTTTGCACCTTCCTACGGGAGGGCTGCTGTGGTGATTATGTTCCAGCTCAGGCATCTGCTCTCCTACAATGTGCAGATTATTTTACTATTTTACTATTTTGCTTTATTTTATCATATTGTATCATATTTTATTCTTTTTCAACCCATCGCCTAGCTATGCATTTCTGAAAAAAGTCCTTTTATCCAGCCTGCCCCAGTACCCACAAAATCTACCCCAGCATCTCTAGAGCACTCATTAACTCCTTCTCTAAAAAAAAAAAAAACCACATGTTTTTAAATAATAGTATTTGTTCTTTGCTGTTCTAAATCTGCCTGTGTAAGCAAACAAATGTATTTACATAGCAGAGTCTGTTTGTAATCAAATATTTCCTGGTGATGAAGGGGTGTGTGAAAAAATGGGGACCCACCTCATTGTAGCTTCGGTGGGAAATAAGTGCTATAAAGAATAATACACTTTCATTTTCTTAAGGTGTGGAACTACACATTTATTTGGGGGGTGGAACAGTAAATTTAATCCGCAGGAAGAAAATTTTCCAAGAACCCATGTGTTTTCATGTATCATCTTTTGTAGGGAGGGAATAATTCATATGTAAAAAAATTTGATTACCTGAGTGATATTTTGCTCTTGGAATCCACACCATTATTTATTCTTCAATAAAATTTCATTATTTGGGGGGTTTTGGGTCTTTAGATGTTGCTGTGAATAAATTCTCAGTAAAATAACATGAGAGTGCTGGACCTGGATGTTATAGACAGTGAGGTTTATGACTGGCACTTGTCTTTGTCACTGGTTTGCTCCATATTTTTGAATCATCTCTTGAGATTAGTGTTCAAATCTCTTTGTGCAAGAGGAACATTGTTGTTGATCACAGTCTCTGGTTTGGAGCTTAAAGCTTCAAAACTAAGACAAAGACTAAGACTAAAATTCAGACTAAAACTGAGACAGCTCAGGCTTCCAGATTAGGCTATTTTTAAAAGGTATTCTGTCTGTGAGATCATATTAGTTCATAAATTATTTCTCAAATTCTCTCTGAGTAACTTCCATCCCACTGCCCAGTTTTTAACCAAATGGTGATAAAGTATGATTTTCAGAAATACCGAGTTCTGAGGCTTTTCCTGAGTGCCAGGAATGGATAGAGGAGAGTTATTGAAATTCTTGGCTTGTCCCAAGGGACAGTTTTCCTTGCATTTGGCTTGTTGGATGAGCAGTTGTCATTGATGTAGCACAGAACCAGCCCCAGCACATATCTATTTCTTTTGTCTATTTCCCCTATTTATGAAGGACATGGGATAAAAAATTGGGTGCAGGAAAGTTTGGGGGAATAATTGAACCAAAAGAAGAACTTAAGATTTTGCAGTGAAAGCTTATGGAAAATATCCTGAAAGATACAGGAAAACAGGGAAAGACACAAATTTGTGTCTACAAACCAACTTTACTATTTGACTGTTTATAGAACTTCCTTCTAAACACTTTGCCACTAAAAGAAAATACAGTTTTTTAGTGTTTTGAAAAATGTGATTACATTTAATTAATTCCAAGAACACACTTGATTATGAAATTAATTGGCACAGGTGAAATAGATTTTTTTCTTACAGTTTTTGTTTGGGGCTTTGTTTTGTTTTACTGAATTTTTTACTTGTTTTAAACAGATTGTAAGAAAATTATCTCCTTGAGTTAGTTTGCAAAGCCTAGATGAGATGCAGTGGTCATCTACCCCCTGCCAAAGATTGAGGTGGAAGTAGAGAGACAGACTCATCAAATTATTCATACCTGAAAAATCTTTGCTGAATAATATCAAACTAAAACTGTCAAAAAAACCCTGCTTGAACTCTGGTTACTCACCACTTGCTGACCATTTCTGCAGTCATTTGGCTTCTGTATAAAATACTGAAGAAGGGTAAAAGAAACAAATAATGTCTCTGAAATCTAGTTCTTTATAAGTTATTGAGGATTCCGAAGTTATTGCTTTGTAATCATGCTCCAGTTTTACTCCCCTGAGGTGATAAAGACTGTGAAGATGAGTTTCTGCTCTACTGGTTTCATGATTCTTTTGTTCTCAAGTATTTCTGCAGGTTAAATAACCTTCAGCTCTCCTATCAATATTTTTATTTTCACCACATAAATCTTTTTGGTACCAGCTTTTGTAACCAAGCCTTTTAAACAAAGCTGCTATAAACAGTGATTTGCAGGATCTGTTTCTGAGGCAGCTTTCAAAAATGTGTTGTATATATTTGCTCCTGCTCTAAATGTTAAATATCATTGCACATAGCAATGGGAACAGATGGGATGCTGCATAAGCTGTTTATCATTTTACACATTTGTCGCTTTTCACAGTAAAGCATGCATGTGTTTGATTAATATTAACTTTTAATTTGCTTGGAGGCCCCTATTTTTTGACAGCATTAGGGATTTTATTGTAATCTTTACTGGCTTCCAAGCTTAAAATTTAATTCCTGCAAAAATACAGTAGATCCATTCCATAATTCTTAATTACATAATGTTTTAAATTTTTTGCTTTTTGCTGTGGAAAAGAATTACCTTTTTGAGGGTTTAACACTGGAAGGAAATCAGAAATAAATGGATAACTCTGTTTGTATTTTAGACAGATTAAATTTAGATGCCATTGGTCCAGCTAAATAAATATCGTATCTTGGAATTAAATACCAGATCCTAAGAAGGTGTAAAATAAAACCAAACAGCAAGAGTCCTATTTAAATTGCTATTCATTTATACCCTCCACAGAATGATAGAACTTCATATTTGCCTGCTCAACAGGTCTGGATGTTCAGCTTGTGTTACACCTATGTCATTGTGTATGAAACCTCAAAAAGCATCTCAAGCTTATAGAGAGCTCATACTTGAGTCTTCTGCAGCATTGTATTAAAAATATGGTTTACCAATACATTATTTCATTAAAAGGCATTTTGTCTCAGCTAAAGCCTGAAAAAAGGGAAGATTTTCCTTCAATACAATGGATGGAAAACTGATTTCAAGTTGGAGTGGGGCTGCTTGTGCTGTTTGATCTGCTAAATAACAATAATATTTAATGAGAAATTTTGCTCTAAACTGTAAATTCTTTTGAGAGTGAGATGCCCAGCCTGTCAGAATAAACAGAAGAAGCTAAAAACACTTTGAAAGTGACTATTCATTTTGAAGGCATTGAGTGATCTCAGCGAAATATTACTGAGTCAGTTGAATTTCGGAGGGAGATCAACTTCCCAGCATGTATTACTGGCAGCATCTCTGCTTCCATTCCTCAATATCTTTTATGTTCAAATAGCTCACTTCAATCTTATATGCTGCTATCCTTCAAATTTCTGAGAACTTCCAGTGACTCCTTATAGATTTAATGAATAAATAAATTACTTTTATCCAGGTTTATTTACACTTTCTATGCCCATGCTTTCTTCTGTGTCAATTAATAGACACAGAGGAAAGATTTATAATTATGGAAATACTTACTCAGCAAGAAGGATGATGGAACACTGAGGAATTACTGAGAATGTGTAGATATATATGCATTATAAAATATATATTTTGAGGTTGAATGTTGCAACGCAGTTTAAAGTTGAATTGGCATGACCAATCGGCATGACCATTCGCTTGATGTAGTTCACTCTTCTTTTTTCATGAGGACTCTTTTGCCCTGTTATTGCCCTGTTGCCTTTGCTTCCAGGACATGAGAAACTTGCAGAAGTAAAATGCTATTTGTTGTGTATAACATATGCAAAGGAGAAGATTTGGTTAAACTTATTTAGTTGCATATTTCCTGAAAAGATAGCTCTGTTTTCCTGTCATCTCATTAGCTGTTCACTCTTTGTTAAATATGTATTTTTATTAAAAGACAGTAACTAGAAATTCTGTACCTTCCTGCTCTTTCCACCTTCTGTTTTTGAAACTGATCGAATAAAAAGTTTTCTGTCTTTTGGTCTGAAAGACTCTTTTCTTTCTCTGCAGGTTAATAATGAGAATGTAGTGAAAGTTGGCCACAGACAGGTGGTGAACATGATTCGACAAGGGGGCAATCACCTTGTTCTTAAGGTTGTCACAGTAACCAGAAATCTTGATCCAGATGACACAGCTAGAAAGAAAGGTACGTTCTTCTCTTTTCCTGATGGACTCTTTTGGTTTTGCTTCTCAGAAAAGAAAATATAGACATGAAAATACTGCCTTATAAATTCTGATTTATAGACTTTGCTTTTAAATGCTTTATTCTTGTTTAACTTGCAATAATTTAATTCTGTTGGCTTATGCATTAATAAGTGACCAAAAGGGTGATATTTTCTCATCCTACTTGCCATGAAAGTTAATTTTTATGGGGTTTTATACATGTATATGTTTGAGGATCTTGTAGTAACATTTCTTGCAGTGGTGAGAGAACAAAAGCACAAAGAAGAGATGATCTTTTATGAATTAATAACAAATGTACTTGGGATGAGAGTACCTCTTGAAATCGTTGAGAACTTTTGCAACTTTTGCAGAAAGAATAACAAAAGTAAGCAGTATGTTTAGACTGAAGTTATGGTAGAAAAAAAGAGTACATTTTAATGAGAAAAGTCCTCTGCATGAAATTAAAATAGAGGAGTTGTTCCAGCCAGGAAATATCCCTTCACCTCTCATGAACAGTCAACACACATAAGATGCTTTTTCTGCCATTTGTCTGATAATGAAAAGGCAGCTTCTCCAAGAGAGGTTTGTATGGCATTATATGCCACAAAGACTTTGGGAAAGAATTGGCTGGGTACAAGCAGGATAGGGTTTTTTCCAAGCCTAGGATTTGTTTAAGATTTTTTTAATTAAATTTAATGGAGATTAAGGGTTAACCTGTATCCTAAGATGGGCTACTCCCTTAAGAATTTCGATGTGTTTCTCACATGAAAAAAACACCACTAAAACTTCACCAAAAAAAACCCAACAAAAAACCCCAACCCAGACACCTGGATATTCAACACAAGAGGGGTGAGTTGCTGGAAGCCCAGGGCTCCCTCCTAGTCCATGACTAAAACTTTCTGTCTACACTGGAAGTGTTCTTCGCATCTACTGCTTATCAAAATAATAATAATAAACCCAAAAAACCCAAACAAAACCAAATAAAATTAAACCCACCTTGGGGGTGGGAGGGAAAGGCCATGTTTAAGTCATGCCCAAATATGGTCCTGCATTATTTTTGGCTTGATGGAATTACTGTTCACACATTTTAAACAAACCTTTAATCTCTGCCTTTTGGGATGGATCATATTGGCCTCAAATATAGTGACAATGCTTTAAACTGAAAGATAGTGGGTTTACAGTAAATATCAGGGAGAAATTCTTTATTATGGGGATGGTGAGGCTCTGGCACAAGTTTCCCAGAGAAACTCTGGCTGCCCTGTCCCTGGAAGTGTCAAGGCCAGGTTGGATGGGGCTTGGACCAACCCGGTCTAGTGGAAGGTGTCCCTGCCCATGGCACAGGATGGAAGAAGATAAATTTTAAGGTCCCTTCCAACCCAAACCCTTCAGCGAAATAAAAGTACTGTTGTCTACAACCCAAAGAGAAGTTGCCTGTGTAAAAACAAACCCAGTTCCTTAGCATCTTGTAATTTCTAGTGATAATGTGTCATTTGCCCACCACTTTCCCCTTTGAATCTTTTCCCTTTTTGATGGCAGTTTGTAGCCTCGCTCCTTCCATGGCAATTACCTTTGTACCTTGGGAATTGCATGGACAGATTTTGTTGCCATCAGTCAGATGTCAGATACCCAACCTCATTTGACAGATTATTCAGAACCTTGTCTACTTCTTCTCTCCATCACTCTCAAACTGCTTTGCCACCTCTTTTCAAAATGCTATAGGCATTTTGTATTGACCAAAACACTTGAGAATCCTTAATTTTTCCTGGTGTCCCAGGGCTGGTGATGCTGACTGGAAATCTCCATTTTCATTTTGGATGTTAGGCTCTTTTCTGATCACCAGAAATATTTGTTCTCAGGATACTAAAGCACATGCTGGATTTTAGTTTCTGTGCTATATGACTGTCTTGATATTTTAGGATCTTCCTTATTCTGAGGATCACCTGTTTCTCCTAGACTCACCATAACTATTCAGATCAATTTGAATCTTCCTGTATTTCTCAGATTGAACAGTTTCTTCATAAATTAAATCAATCTGGCAGAGATTGGCTGGTCTCCAGGAGGTTTTTAGCCTTAGGAGGGGCACAACTGCTGTGAGGCCCTTCCTCTAGGAAGCCTTTTTCCTGCTGGAAAATAGAAGGGCACAGTTACTTAGCTTTAACTGTTTCTATGTATCCTGTTATATAAAAGCTTGCGGATGTGTCAAACAACCTACGCTAAAACCAGAAACAGTTGAGAAATTCAGTAAAGGAAAAGCATCTCAGGGCGTTTTCCTCCTCATGTATGTATTTATTCTTACCTTATTTCATGTAGCTTACTCTTTTTAAATTGAGATGATATTGTGCATGTAAATGTGGGGTTTGAAAGTGTTTCCTTCCTTACACTGTGTGTTTTTCTGTTTAATGCAAAGCCCCACCACCTCCCAAGAGAGCTCCAACCACTGCACTGACCCTGCGGTCTAAGTCAATGACCTCAGAGCTTGAAGAGCTTGGTAAGAAAGTGTTTTTTGGCAAGCATGGCTTAGTAGAAATATAAAGATAGATAGATAGATAGATAGATAGATAGATAGATAGATAGATAGATAGATAGATAGATAGATAGATGTGTTAAATTGATTAAAGGGAGCTGCACTATGTACGGTGCATTGAACAGAAAAGGTTTTAAGAATGCTGCATCTCTGGAGAGTACAAATTGTGCATGACTTGCATGAATGATTTTTGTTTAAACTTGTGCCTGTACTGCTACGCAGGAGAATGTTGATACATTTTGTGCATCATCAAAGTCTTGCACATCTACACACAATAAATAATGCCATGTTGTATTTTGTTAGCTTTGCTTTCTGAGTTTGCAGTTCATCTAATATTGTTTTATTTTAAATTTCTGTGGCCTCTCATTAGTGGATAAAGGTAAGCTGCCAGAAGCTGTTGTTAAAAGCTGACAGTGTTAAAGCAGCTTCAACTCTACTTGTTTCATTAAGCTGATCTGAAAAAAAAGTGCGTATTATGATATCACTTTGACTTCTGTGCATGATATAAACTTAATTCCTCTCTATTGGTAATAAAAAATATTGAGCATTCAGTCTTTTATTTGCTAATTTTAAGAAATGTGACTGTAGATTCCTTTGCTTGATCATCCACATCCTACATATGCATAATTCTTTGGGAAATTTTATTAATTTTCTAGAAATGAGAAAGGTATAGGCCTTTTCTTCCTGGTTTTAACCTGTTAGGTCATTAAAAAGTAGAATTTCTGCAGCTAGACTAAGAAATATGTTATGACTAAATCTTATACGCACAGAGAAAAAAACAGTGCATATTTCTATATGGCTATGATAGTAAAAGAATGTTCAGCAAATGATAATTGGGAATAAAAACAAAACCACATCCCTCATTGCAGAGTAATAGATGATGATAAATCATACAATAAAACCATTTTCCCATGTAATTCTGCATTGAATTAAGTATTTTTATTTTTTAATATTTTATAATATTTCTTTTTTCTGGCATGGACTCATATGAAGGCCAACTGGAAGGAATCAAAGCCTTGTGGCCACTTTTTTTCCCCTGAAAGTCAGCGTTTTCTGGGGCAAATGGGCCCCGTCCCTCCTTTAGGGAGTCAAGCTAGACAGGTCCAGTGAGAGGTCTTGCCGGCATCGGGGGCTGAAGTGGGCACTGTCTTCTCTATGGTATAGCAAGCAAGTGAAGACCAAAATTGAACAGTCTGATTATTTAGCTCTAACAGATCTCAGAAAATTTGAATTTTCTGGGCCAGGAAGTTTAGGAGCTTAGCTAAAGGTATCAACAGTTTGTGAATGCTCAGTCATTTTTCTTCCATGTTTAAAATGTAAAATATTCTTTCCACTTTTTGGGTCTGGGTGTTTTTGTTTGCTATGAGGTTGTAAAACTTGGATTTTTTGCCCCTTCATTATCGTCTTCTGCAAATTGCTTTCAAACAGGATACTTTTCTATTTCTCTTTTCAATCCTCCATAGGGGATACTGTTCTCAAAGCAGAGAGAGGCAGCACTCTTTCCTGGGGGAGAACAGCCTGCTAATAGTAACATCCTCTCTGCAGTGAGGACCATCATAATTTAGCTTCCTCACCCCCTGAACATGTTGTAGCACTTGATCTGCTGTTTGTTCTCCCCAGCTGGCAGAAAACACCACAACTGATTTAACAAGCAGCCATGGAACACGCTTCAATATTTAAGCACATTTCTTATTCATATCTTTATCCAGACAGGGCAAATATTACAGTGGCAAGAGTTTGCTATTCTGAAGAATAGCCCTGCACCATGTTCCAGGAGTTTACAGACCCTAGTAAAGCTGTAGGAATGGCAGAAATTTGTTTTCTTCCTAAACAAGGCTGTAAATGCCTCTCTGAACACTTGCCAAGGTAGCAAACAATATGACTACTGTTATAAATAACAACTGTGGTCTACCTATTTTCATATTTGCCCTGTAAAAGAGCTCTTATCAGAAGGAACAAGAATTCTTAAATTGCACAACTGAACAAGCTACCCAAGTGAAAATGTTCTCCCTATCACCAGTTAAAAGTTGTCTTCTGACATGAACCACAGATTGTATGTCTGTATTTATCTCTAATTTATATATCTCTATATGTATACATGTATTGGACATCTGTGAGAACTGTGAGAACTATGAGAACACACACATTTTTATATCCATTAAACTAATGAATAAGCAGTTATTTCATAACATGTGTATGCAAACTAAATAAGAAAGATCTATAGATTAACTCTGTGGATGTTCACATCAATATATGTGTAATACTTTTTTCTGAATTGGAGAAGCTCATGGTCTCAATAATGTCTTGTGACAAAGAATCCCACGGGCTACTTATGTGCTGTGTACAAATGTATTTCCTTTTTATTGGTTTTAAATGTGATGCCTTTAATTTTTTTGAATGTCCCTTGTTATGTAATAGAAAGAAAAGATAGATAGAAAATCCCCGCTTGTTTTTCCGTAGAGTACATAGTTTTGTAATGTCTCCAGCCGAGCTAAACTACGTAATTTTTATTTTTTTAAATTATACATCTTGCAGTCATTGCAGTTACTTCCTTTGCCTGGCTCTGAACTCTACTTACAGTTTTATTGACATGTTTTTAGCTATGCTGTTCTTTGTAACACTGAGCAGATCATCTCAGTTGTTCATTTTCAAACTAATTAATCCCAAAGATGGCATATAACTTGTGCTAATGATTCCTTTCCACTTCAACCTGCAAAGATTTGAAAATACCCTATTGTTTGAAAGCTCTGGTATCAATAAGTTGCCCCAATTATTGTTTTTAAAACAGAATTTAGAAAAAAAAATTAATTGTACATGTATCCCTACTACCTGCAGAGGAGAAATTTCTTATAGTTAATACAAACCCTGATAAATATCTTGGCAAAAGCAGATTTTCTCTACTGTGGTTTGATAGATACATGTTTAGTGGAGGGGACCAGGGAGTGACTGACATCTTAGATGGAAGAATTATGTTTATGCTCAAAATGACAGACAAGGATTTAGCGTATAAAAAATTACCTTCAGAATTGATTCACAGTTCATTCCCTTTCTATTTCCAAGCTTCAGTACGGAAGAAGAAGGGTAAGGGGAAGCATTTTGTCTCTTGTTTAACCTGTTTCTCACCTTTCCATAGTGAAGGATAATAACATAATGTAAATGTTGGCATATGGTCCAGTTTATTTTATGGTGTCAAATGTACATTAATTATTATATATGTTTTTTAGTTGTTTAGTTAATGAATTGCAAACACACCAAGAACTCAAACAGAAGACCACATTTGAAAATACTCCCCGCATTTCTTCCTTTTGTCTCTTCTTCATCTTGCCTTTTTTTCCTTCTCTGTATCCAACTCTTTTCCAAACCCTTCCATCTCATCTCCTCACAGTTACTGTGCTAATCGGCAGCCACAGAGAGGTAGTGGCCAGTAACATCCTCAGTGTAGTCCTACGTTAGTGGTTCGGCTTGTCTTTTTTTAGTGACCACATGTTACTCCCATAAAACCACACTGTCTCTGTCTTAGGAAATAGGGATCTTGCACACAACACCTGAGCTTTTAACCTGGAGAAAATGCTGCTCTGCACAATTTTTAATTCCCAACATAACATCTCCCACACTGTCCCGTATGCATGGAGTGCCCTCCCTGGACTGATTCATAAAATCCTTGAAATCTCTACCTTGAAATCCTTTTCCTTGAAATCTCTCCTAAAGACCCACTTCCCCTAGATCCCTGTTAAGCAACCATCCAAGCACTGATGGCTAGGCAGAGGGGCAGATAGAAGTAGTGGTGCTATTTGAAGAGCTTTTATCAATGTACATACATGTATGCAGACTTTGTTTGTGTTGAGCTGTATTTTTCCATGCTCCTGTATGTCATTTTGCTTTCCTAGATTGTGAGCTCTTCTGAGCAGGGACCATGTCATCTCCACCTTCTCATGGTGTCTGGCCTGAGGAAGAGCCTCAAACCTGCGTGAGCCCCTGGGTGGTAGCTGGAAAAACAGGCTGTGTCCTGCTCTTGGACAAAGCTCAGTGTCATGGAAAGGAAAGTTAGGCTTTAGGCAGTGTCTTCTCTCAACGGGGAAGCTTTTGCTTTTTAACATTAAATAGGACAAAATTGTATTATTTTCCACTCTTTATTTTTCTGCTCTTTCCTGACGTCCTTTCAGGTCATTAACAGAGGTTCCAGCTAGTGATATTTGCTGTTCTCCATTCAGAGAATAAACCACATGGCTACTGAAAAATACATTTTGGCAGCATATAAAAAAAACCCTTTGCATTGTTATTGTAGAGTCTTCTGTCAACCCAAAATGCAGTTTTCTGGGTCAGAGGCAAGGGAGGCAGTAAGATAAAAATAATGGCTTCTATGGTTCTGTTTGACTGGAGGTGGGTTCTGGTTCATTGGGAAGACAGGAGAGGGGAAGAACATAGGCTGTACTTTTTATATGCAGGATATGATAGTTGTGTCTAAAGAAATAGGTAATAAAATCTTTAGGTTTGGAGCAGTACAACATGGGCAGTATTGTCATTTTACTGCATTTGCATAGCATGAATTACTAAAATTTAGCTGTGCTTCATCTGTGCCACTGACTTTCTGCTTGTAGTAGTTGCCTGACTCAGGGATAGCTTCCAACTTCGAAATGTGTGTGTGGAGGGGATGTGTTTTCAATAGTCAAACTACCTTCTGGATTTTGTGGGATATCTGGGATGGGGAGAAAGCATTCTCCTTTCTTTTGTGACTTGTAGTTTTCCAAGAATTCTGAAGATTGTAAATTGCAAGAATGAGTAAGTTGTGGCAATATGTAAACTAACAGTTGTAGCAGCAGTTAAAATATAATTCCATTAATACTGATGAATAACCAGAATATTCATGAAGCAAATTTAAATGAAGTTTGAAAATACTCTAAAAATGAAATATTAAAAAGTAAAATTTGGGGTCATAATTTTCGTCATCACTGGAGAAAACAGGTATCATTGTAGTTTCAAAATGGGTATCATTAGAGTTTCAAAATTAACGTTTTAAAATAATAAATTTAACTCTGTTCATAAAAAGTTTAGGCAGCTGGTGACAACCTTGCTTTTAAAGGCTTTTTTCCTCAGTTCTTGCTTTGACTTGTTTAATCAATAACTTCTTGTGGATGGAGAATTTTAAAATCATATGATCCTTAAGGCACACATCCATAAACTAAGACCTGCAAATATCTAGATCCATTATTTAAAGGTTTCCTGCTCCTAAGCTTTTTCTTTATTTCCTGCCAGGAAATGGGTTTGATTCAGTGAGTAATCTGGGATTTTCAGAATGAATGCTGCAGCGTTTAATTTTAAAATGCCTAATATAAAAGTTCTCTAAGAGAAAGTATAAAAATAAGAACTAGAGCAGGTGAAATTGTTCTAGCAAAATGGGAATGACAAGATAAATAATTCTTCTCTATTAAGAGATATTCCATTGGCAGTGTCACATGAGTCTCAGCTGTGGCTAGGGGTGGTGGTTTGTTTATTCTTAGATTTGATATGGTAATCAATATCAAATATTGATATATACCATACACTGATAAAGTATGTCTGTTGATACTGGTCTTTGGGATTTGATGTGGGCTACAGTATCAAATATAAATACAGGATTTTCCTCCTTTAAAGAGTTTAGAGTCTATCACCACCTCACAGATACAGAATAACTGTATTCTCAAGTGATATTCTCAACACAGAATATTGTTAGCTGGCATCAAGTCTTTACTTGCATTTGAGTAGAAAAATATCAGTTGATGGCATTCAAAAGAAATATTATTAGCTCTGTCTGCAATAAGCATCCACGCTTCATCCATTCCTGTTGTCCATTGTTTCAAAGGTGGCACATTCCAATGGCATCTGAAACAATGAAATTGCAGAGCAAATATATATAAATGAATGCCAAACAGTGGATTGGCTTACAGTGTTCTGTTATGTTTGAAGAAACCACTCCCTAAGTCATCTGGGTTCAAAAATCATTTCTTTATTTCACTGTGGTGGAGTTGATGATGGAGATTTGTCTGCAGGAAAACAATGGGAATACCACCAAAGGAACTTTTACAGCACTCACAGCCTCAACTCCTGTGGCAGTTTCCAGAATCTGCAGTGCTTCTCTGTAGGAAGAAGGTTTTCTGACCTCCAGCAGACACTGTGTTTTAGAAGATGAGAGCAAAAGGCTTAATGAAGAATTCTTGAAGGTTGCCCGTGTAAGTAATTGATTCACATTACATATTTGAAATTGTAATGAGACAGGGATGTAGTGATGAGGAAAAGATTGTCATCGGGTTGTCATTTATCACAAGTAGAAGGCAGTGACTCTGGGTGGAATTTGTGAAGTACATGTATACTAGCCCTTCTTTTTGCTGATGTAGCGAGATTTTACAACTTGGAATGAAACTTGTGAGGAGTTCACAGCAAGAAGGTGTAGGATTATGGTTATGACATAAGTACTTGTAAAACACTTTGTAAGAGAAAAGTATTGAAAACCGGCACGTTTCAGAAAGGGAACAGTGCTAACCCTATGTGTTCCACCAAAAAAAATTTGGCATTTGGCTGGCAATGTGCTGATTACCAACTTGTGACACAGAATCTAAAATTAACAGGTAACTCTTGGAATTGAAAATTTCTTCAAACCAGGGTTTATGTTGCATGAGATGGGCAGCTTTAATAACATTTTGAAAGCATGGGGAATCCTGAGAGGGTTGGTTGAATCTCTGTGGGTGTTCTTGTGGACACTAGTATTATTTTGAATTTGTCAGCTTAGAGTGTGTAGTGCCCTTTCATGATACTTGTTTTTCTTTACTACAGGACAGTAATTGAAAAGGTTTTCAAAACCTTTCTGCATCAGGCAAACAAGACAATGGTATAAAAGAAGTTGAAAAAGGAATTGTAAGTGTTATAGAAAATATGGGGTTTGTAGCATTTGGAAAGAGACAAATTAAATATGTTGACTTATGTGAGTGTTGCTATGCTCAGATATTATCAATTTAATATCTAAGCACATATTCAAAATCATGAAGGCTCGAGGAGCAGTTAAAATTGCATGTGTTTCCCAACATGGCACAGTTAGGGCAGTGGAAAACGCCTTCAGCACTTTTAATGTGTTCTCTCTTTTTTTCAGGAGCCAGGGAGACGAAGGACTTATCTCCCTCGTCTCAAAACTCCTTTTGCTGCTATTATTTTTTTTTTTTTGCCTTCAAATGTTCATATACCGATGTTAATTAATTTCTAATATAATTAAAAATAAATGGTTTTAGATAATTCCTCATAGTTTGTTTGTTTTTTCCCCTCGGTCTGGAAGTGTGAGAGTAAGTGTAAGACCAGAGAAGGCTGCAAGTGTCTTAAGTCCTCCACTTTCTTTTTGGTTTCTTTCAGTTGATTGTCTTTCTTTTGTGACTAGGCCAAATTTTCAAATGCTGTCTCTTAAACAGAACATCAAATTGCCACTTAAATTCCACCTGGCTTGCAGGATAGGAGTGGGTATTGACTATATTCTCTGCTTTGTTTTTGTTCTTGAACAGAAACCACTGTTAGACAATGACCATTCCTCTTTCAAGGTAGGCCGAATTGTAAGGCTTCAGGATTACAGGTGTATTTTAAATGCCTGTATAATTATTTCATTAATTGATTATACTGTTAAAGAGCTGGTACTTGAAAATTGTATCTCTGGAAAGAATTTGAACATATCAGTTTTCTGCTTTCCTTAAAATTACTTTTGATGGTGTGATTATTATGTGTAAATGTGACTTGTGTGTACTAGTGTGAAGCAATTTTCAGCCATAGAAACAAAAATAAGACTTTCTTTCAAGAAAGTTTTGATAGTTCTTTACTTTGAATACATACAAATAATTTCCATAATTCAGGTAGTGGTATTTTAGATACTCAATGTTGAATTATTAATTTTAGTCACTAAACAATTTTTATGTTTTACTGATTTATTTTCTATATTTTTCCTTTTTTTTGTTTTATTTTAGTGTACTTTGTAGAGTTTACAGTATTCCAGAGAACAGAAAAGTATTTTTACTTAATTTTCGTCGAAGGAAAGTGTTTCAAGTGCCTTATGTGTTTGACTGTACTGCAAAGCACTTCTGATATTTCCTCATCATGCTGACTGCTAAAGTAATATTCTCTGCCTGTTGTTCACAGTGTGGTAAATGTGAGATTTTTGGCATTATGATTTAAGCACAATCCTGCAAATTATTCATCTGGGGTGGGGCTAGAAGAAGTTAATTCCAGGTTAAAATGTGATGGCAGATTTATGAGGAGCAGCCTAATTGTCTACATGAAAACTCAGACCATTCCATTTCTGTGTATTTTTAACTATAAATTTGTATGACGTAACTGTAGGCTGAATTTGTTTCTTTCCTCTAAATATGATCATAAACAACAAATTTGGATTTCAACTTTAACCTTTAATATTCTTACTCTGAATCAATGCTTTAGCTAAGGTTAGTCTTTAAATGCCTACTGGTGTGTTGAAGGCCTCATTATACGTCACCTGCTTCTGGTCTTTGATGAATTTTTATACATCTAATCCTAATTTAATAGCTCAAAAGAAAGCCATTAGTTTTCAGTGGGCACAGCTGATGTATGAAAGATCCATGTCTAACCATCTCCAAATAGGAGTCACCTGTTTTTCCTCAGGGACACTGGAGTTTTACTCATCAGGTGCAGTTGCTTCTATGACAAGCAACATTATCAAAAGAACTTCTATAGTCTGAGCAAGCTTTCTTTTGCAATCAGTAGGTTCTCATCTTTCTGCTGCCACCCCATTAGTATTGGAAAGCTGGTCTATCTGCTTCTTTGAAAGCCTTGTCCCATTCCCAGACTTTTTGCCCAAATTGTCCTTTACATAATTCTCCCACCCACAGACATACACCCCCAAGTATTTAGAAAGTTACTTCCCAGCTATTCTTTTACAAACTAAGCAGGGCAAGGTCTTTTGCATATATATGGGAAGTGACAAAAACCTAAAAGGAATGCAGTGTAAATAACTGCACTTGCTTGTTCTCGATGCTGCTTTTTTTCTTTTTCAGACTTGGAAACTTAATTACATGTTTAATCATTCCTGGTCTTCGTGCCAAAATCAAGCTGATTGTAGTTAAAAAAAGAAGAAATTGGAAAAAAAAATTAATTCTGAAGATAAAGCAACACCAGAGCCATATTTTTATGCAGTTTAAATGAATCTCTATCCATTTTTAATAGGCACATGTGAAGACTACCCTTTTAGTTTTAGGGCTGCCTATGTAACCCATTTTTGCAGATTATTGCCAAATTTTATCAGCTGATGAAAGATATTAAACTAAACCTGCAAACTCGTATTTAGGGAAGGCGATGGAACAAAACATGTGCATGTGCAGTACCTGACATTAAGGGCCATGTACCCAAAGCTGTTGACACCAAGGAAGAATGAATGTCCTGTGTTCCCATCACTTTTCAAAAGGAAAAAAATGCATGCTCCAAATATTTGCCTGTGGTTGACTGCAGTTGCTAGACCAGGTGGGTGATACTACAGCACAGAGGTGCAATTGGCATTGTATGAAGTTTTGCATAAAGCACCTGGTACAGTTTCTGTCTGTATCTATCTTAGGTATTTACAAGGCACCTATCACCTTGGTACCTAAGCACTTTGAAAAATGCACCTACCCCAGGAGGCATGATGCAAATACAGACAGAGGCCCAGGTCCAGAGCAGCAGAGGCAGGTCCCATGAAGCTCCCCAACTGTGTTCGTGCTGTTGTTGAGCTCCTGGCCCACTTGGTGTGGCCAAGGAACATCTCCACCCACCTGTCAGCGGGAAGACGGTGCCCCACCCCTCACGTGCAGCTCCGCTGGTGGGCAATCTGAAAAGGAAAGATAATGGAAAAGGCAACGATCCAGTAGCAGAGGTGAAACAGGAATGGTGGGATTTCAAAAGGAGGGCTTCTTAAAGAGCAGCACATCTCAGGGGAGGGATCAGCTGCCAGTCCAAGTGGCAGGTAAGGCACAACACAGGCATAAATCTCAAATGTTCTTCAGTGAACAAAAGTTAAAGAAATACTTCTGATGTCTCTGAAGTTTGTGTATATCTAAAGCCCTGCTCTGTTCTTGGCCTCTGTCTCAGTCCTCTACCCCTGCAGATGAATCAAGTGTTCAGTTCTCTGTGTACCTCCACCCAATAATTGCTGCAATCCTAAATATGTCTAATAACCAACATAAAGGACTCTCGCTGATAATGAATGTTGTGCAAAGGAGACAGCATGGTATAGCAGTGCTCTAAAATAATGGACATATTCATGAACCTAAAGGCTGGAATAAACTTGGCTTCTGGTCACCAAGTTCAGGGCAGGATCGGGCAGACACAGCTCACCCCTGCAGGCACACATGGAGCTTCTCCTGTGGCCTCCAGGAGCAGTTGCTGATCCACCACATCAGACCAAGCTGTGTATCAGCCCAGGGAAAACACCTGGACAGGCAGCAGCTGCAGGCTCTGCTGCAGAAACAGAGAACCTGTCTGCCAGGGCAGAAAGGAAGATAGCCAGGACTGTGGTGAGGTTCACTAGTTGCTATTACATGGATCACTTTAATACCAGATCTCATTTTTAGTTTAAACACAACAGAATCAGTGAGGTAAAACAAAACAAGAAGTCTTCAGAAACCTGTGAGTCCCATGGGACTTTAGGAAATAGCTGCATAGTACTCACTGTGATCAACACTAAAGTTAAAGTTCAGAGGGTCACTGACTTCCAAAAGCTTCTGTTCCCTTTCGCCCATATGCATCCATATCTGAGTCCATTCCTTGGTCATTTAAGGATTGAAATAGGAGTCATGCCCTGGCAGAGCAAGGGACATAAGGTTAGGAACATGAACCTTGGAGACTGCCAGTTTGGTGGCTGCTATCACTAAATATAAACATAAGTGACCTATTTTGCCTGGATATATCCCTGTAAGGAAAATGCTGCACGTAGGAATGGTGTGGAAGGTGGAAATGACTAGAAAGATCACAGAATCTGACCACTTCCCTTTGCTTCACACCCAAGGAAGCTGAGCTTCTTTGCACCCACTCTGCTTAAGTTTTGAAAAGAGAAATATTTTTTTAGAGCAAATTAACAAGTGAGTAAGATCAACAGCGGTGATGTACAGTTTGATCCATGTTCTCATGGACAATTTTGACTTGACAATTGTAGTTCCCTCTCTCTCTTTTGTTTGGAATGTTCCTTCCAAGGAAAGGAGGTAAAGGCAGTTATGTCACTCTATCAGTCAGCTTCAATTCTTCTATCAGCAGCTGTTCAAACGTAAGGACAGTTTGTGGCTGAACCAAGTTTTCCAATGCCCCTAGCACACCTTTTCCACAGCACCAGCCTAGGCACTGGTGCAACCATCTGACCAAGATGCACCCTGAATTTCAGGCTATTTTTGATCATCAAGGAATGGATTTCTTGTGCAGAGACAGACACATTCATCAAGGTGGTGTCAGCCATTGATCTTCAGGCAGTTTTCCCAAGTTTACTACAGGCCATACGTGTAAGTGCACCCTCGGTTCCTTGTGCCCCATGTCAATGCTTCACAAAGCTTCCAGAACCCAGAGTTACTAAGGGATGTTGAACACCTTGTTATAAGCAATAAAAGTTATGATTATTCCTCCTTTTCATTGCTAGCCAAGTTTACCAACCTAACCTAAAACCTGTGAATATATTCATTATTCAGAAGTATTCGCCAAGAATTTCCACAATTAACTTCCTACCCAGGGGTTTTCACAGACTGTTTGCTTGTGCCCTTTGTCATTTGTGTTACTGGTCACCTGTGCCAGATGCTGTTCTTTCATCTCTGAAAGGCTGAAAATACTGAATAGGAGGGTAGCAACTGGTAAATTTTCATAGGGAATAAGTAATTTTGCAAAAATTTACTTTATTATCCTTTTTCAGGGAATTTTTTCTTCACAAGCCTCTGGCAAGTGTGTGAACATGCACAAATAACAAAAGTTTTGTGACCCCCCCCTGAATCTGAACAAACTAAAGTCAGTGATACCATTTACAGAAATATTCATAAATCAGTGTGAGCTTTGGAGTTTTTTGATTTTGTTTTGCTTCAATTTTTGACATTTAGTTTAGTTTGGTTCTGTTGCTTGCCAGTTGTTAGGTGGGCTCTGCTTAGAACACTTGTCAGGTAAATGGAGTTTTCAAATATGGGGAATTTTCTGATGACATGTCAAAAGGAATACCAAGACATTTTGTATGATCAGTGGCTCTACCAGAATGAGTATATATGATCCCTTATCTCGCACTGATTGCATAGACTTTAACTGAAATGTGTGTTTGCTATGTGTGGTAAAAATAGGTCCCCTGGGTTTTTTTGTGCTTTTTTCATGTGTACTCAAATAGGAAAATGCAGAGAAATAATTTTGTGGTCCTACACTATAGTTGTAAAGAGCCATTTGTTAATGAAGGAATGCCTATGGCTGTATTAGACAAAGTGGGAGAAGGAAGGCAAAGGAAGAAGCAGTTATTAGTCAGGTTGATCTATAGTCCCTTTCAAATCTTCATGGAGTGGAAGAGCCAATGATTGCATGACAGTTTGTCCCTAAAATTCATTTTCATAAGGAGCTCATGCCTTTTTACAAATACAATCTCATCCTCACTTTCCATAAAACATGCAACTGGACAGTCCAACCAGAGGGAATATGAATACTTTGAATGTGAATACTTTGAAGTAGTGAATATGCTAAATGCACGAATAATATCCATTATTTTAGCACTTAAAACTCATCTTTCTATTAAGTCACGCAGAATCCCTTTCAGGGCAGTATAATATTGGATACACTTGGGTGCAGAAATAATGAGTGCCACATTACAGTAGACAGGGATTGATATATAGGAGGAGGGATCCTTGGGTCTGTCAGAAGGAGCTTTCATTTTAAACCATATAAAATAGTTTAAAAAAAAATCAATCAAAACCCCCCTGACTCATAAATAGAACCAAAATTATCATTTAACATGATCTCAACAATACCTTGCAGATGTAAGCTTACAGCTTTTTTTGAGGTCTGAAGAGCAGCATACAGAGTATTTCAAAAAGCAGAGATTAATCCTTGAAAATAACTTTTTTTGAGACTGGGATGCCAGAGAGTAAGTATGACACTGATCTGGCATCCAGATCACTGCAGTGTAAGCAGCACAACCAGCAACAGTGAGCCACTGCTGCTCAGGACAGCACTTCTCTCACCTATCCCTTGCCTGAGCCTTAGAAATGCAGGGATTTGGGCTACCCTACCACAACATTTTAGCCAGACTGCCCCAGATTTATTTCTGATGGCCAAATTTTCTCCCATCCAAAAAAAAAAAAAAAAGCATGGAAAGGGTGAGAGTTGTGGCCACAATCTCATGTGATCCAGATTAGAGCTGGGCAGATGGTGCTCTGCTGTGCGCCAGTGATGGCTGTGGGTGCAAATGGCTGAGCTGTTCTTCACCTTTGGAGGGGCGGGCATTTTATACAGGGGAGGATTTAGCATAAGCACATAGATAACATCCTCCACCTTAGCATCTGTAGTGATGCCTCTTTGCACACTGAGCTGCCACAGGGAAGCACTTGTACCCGGGTTTCTGCTACGTGCCCTCAGGCAAGGGAAGAGGTAGCCAGGGGAGGGCAAAACTCAGTTCATTTCCAGGAAGTGATGAGATCCCGGTGAGCAATGCCCTCAGATAGCATTTCCGACTGTTTGGAGGAAAAGAGCAAACGTTGGGGAGGGCATTGCTCGCGGGATAAATCGCATGGACAGGCACCGTCGCGCTGCAACAGTGACTTGGGAGAGAGCCCACTGGGGGTGGGGGTGATGTGAGACGGCGGACAAAAGTGAAGATAGCCAACAGTGCCTCAGAGCAACAAAGGTCTGCCCTCAGCCAGTGGTGGAGCACATCTGGCACCCCAGGAAGCTCAATTGGACCCTTGGCCCTGAGCTCGTCCCAGGGATTTCTGACTGGCACCACTGCCGTGCATAGGTGAGCTTTTTGCTAGGTTCACTGACATTTCCTGTCACAGTCACGCTGAGGGGAATTGGTAGCTCCTGCCTTGGGATGCAGCATGGCTGTGTGTGTTCTGGGTACAGGACAGTGTGCATTGGTACCTGAAGTGGTTAATAACTTCAACTGCCACATGCCCAGTGCAGTCACTAAACTTTAGTCCGCCCTTCCGCTTGCCCAAACACATATACTCTTGGCTTCCCAACTGGCTTCTTTCTATGTGTTGTCCAATGCATGTAGATACCTCCATCTGCCTGGCCTCAGATACAGTGGTTGTTGCTCCTCTATTTGATTGCCAGATGTCACTGGGGAGCAAGATGGGGAGGTTCCTGGATCCTCGGGGCAAGCCGGCCATCACCAAGGGAGCTCGCTGTCCACGCCGGCCGAAGAACAGGAATCCTCGGTGCCTGCCTCTGACGAAGACTCACCGGCCAGGACCACAGAGAGCTGGCAGTGGCCACTGTCCTCATCTGAAACGCACAGCAACGTTGGGGAGGATTTTGAGGGATTTCAAACGCCAGCGCGGACTCCGGAGTGTACCATGGACATACAATCTCCCGGGGATCAGTCACTCAGTAGGACTCCTCAGTTTGAAAGTGACTCTCCTGAGGAGGAGGGAAATGATGAAATGAATGAAGAGCGCTGCGGTGTTGAGCCTGTCCCTAGGGATCGGGGTTGGAGAGGGCAGCCCCAGCTAACAGAGGGAGAGAAGCTGTTGATGGAAACCAACAGTAGGATTGTGCAGCTGCTGGAAAATATCAAGAGGGAGCATGCACAGTCCATGGGCCTCATGTCCCAGTCCATGGGCCGCATGGAGCTGCAGCTGGGCATTGTGGCTACCTCCACAAGAGCCATCCATAACTACCTGTCAGAGATTTTAGCTTTCCTCAAGCAGCCGAGGACGCAGGTCCTTGAAACGCGCATCTCCCAAAGAGCCACCCCCCATGTCGAGTTGACCTGTGCCTCGACATGGACCGGGGAGGACGCAGTGGCATCCTCCACTGTGTGCTTACCTGGGGCCGAGGGAACAGGCGACTCTCGAGACCCACCACAGGCCACCCTGCCTTGTCGCAGTGGCCGGCTGCAGAGAGCCATAACCGAGAGGGCCTCGTTGCCCATGCCTCCACGCCAGGCAAAAGGGGGAGGGAAGAAAAAATAACCACTCCATAGGGTTTGTAGAGGTTTTTTTTTAATGTGCCTGTCCTTTTAATTCTTAGCCATAAGGCCATTGGTGGCAGAGTTTCAAGCATTTTCTACATTGGCTAACATTGTATTCTGGCTGACTAGATTAGTCTAACATTTTGTAGTTTATATTTGCACTGTTAACTATGTGTGCTGCTGGTATTTGAAGAACATTTGCCTCTGTTCTTTCACTTTAACTTCATACGAGCATTTTTTTACTCTGTGCCAGGCATTCATTGCTTTTCTTACAAATACAAGTCATTTCTTGAGGCAGCTGTTTTTTGAGTTTTCTTTCTCCATTATCCCATCCCCTCTGAGCAAGCACTCAGGACTTGGTGGTAAGTATAGAGGTCTTGGCAATACTCGCCTCCAAAACTGTGTTCGATCAGTCTTTGCCTGGTGTTTCTGGCATGCCAGCCTGAGGTGTTGGGGTCAGCCTGTACCAGATCATGATCATTCTTATCCTCTGTGGGTCTGACCAGCTCAGTTTCTAAGACCCTCGGTGGAGCTAATCCACATGTCTTGGCTATGTCTTACAATAAGTAATGTTGCCAGGATCATACCTCATATTTCTCCTTTGGGGGTTGTATAGTGATGTGCCACCAGATCTATCTAGGCACCTGGCTCTCGTTTTCAAAGTTCCTTTCATGATGGATCTGGTGGCTTGATGGGCAGCATTATAATTTTTCCTCTGAGAGAGTCTGGGGATTTGAAACAGGAGTCACTAAGCATGTGTTCTATGGGGATAAGAGCCATCTCCTGCAACAACTCTATTAGGAGGAGACTGTCCCCTGTAATTATCAGAGATATTAATTATTTAAGAAAAAGAGAAAAAAAAAAAAGCAAAAAAAAAAAAGCAACTTGCCTGGCAGCCAGACTTCTTGAGAATGTAAGTCATGACATGCTGTTGGGTACTGTGCTCCTCTGTCTGTGATTAAGAGCTTCTCATCAGAGACGACCTACATCTTGATAAAACACAACTACTTTCTGTGCCTTTAGGCCATCTAATTTCCTGAGGGCTGGCACCCTGAGCAGAGCACAGGGCCTATTGGTAACCCACAGGGCAGATGGAAATGCACTTTGCAATAAATTATTTTATATCTGTTGGTGCTGCCTCTCTCGGGGGAATTTAATTTAGTGGCACTCAATCTGCTATATGCATGCAGAGGCATCAGACTTGGCTTTTCCATGTGGTATCCCTGACAGTTCTCTGAAAGGATGCTGTTGCCAGGAGCCCCGTGAGTGGTGGTGACCTGTTCTCACAGGTGTAGCATGGCTCTTATGTTTGACTCTCAACATGCCGATGTAACTTCTTGGGAAAGTTCAGAACAGTTTATATGGCAAAGCAGTGATAAATGGAAAATACTAGAGAACAACCATAGGCTTAAAAATCCTCTTTGATGATTACAACTGAGCTGTGCTCCCTGTCCAGTGAGACATAGACTCTTCTTCCCTGTTTTTCTGTAAGGTTATTCAAGATAAAGCGGATCATATTTTGTTATTCTGCCAGTCAGCCACAAATTGCTCCCGTATAAGTGTGTGTGCGTGTGTGCTTGTGGCTGTACTTCACTAAATGACTGGTTTAAGGATGAAATTGCATCTGGCATGGCCAACCTCCAGTGTAGGCTTTTTCCACTACCAAATATTTCTTCCCTTTCACCTCCATCTAGCTAAGTTTTTTGTAAAAATGCCATTGGAGGAAGGCTGCTTTGGCCACACTGGTGACACATGTCACACCAGGTGTCAATTTATGCATCTATTTTGTAGCTTTTTTTTTTTTGTATCTCTTTTGTCAGAACTACTTTTAAAGTTATCCTCAGAGAATTTCCAACATAAGCTTGTAAGCTTTTCCCTTTCACTGGTGCAAGAAATGCGCGCTGCAGAGTATTTGAGATCACAAGGAGATTGAGAGAGAAGCTAATTAGTGAGCCTGACAAATTTTTCCAGTACGTGTGGCCTTCTGAAGAAGCTGGTTCTGGTGCATAAGTGGTTTGCACACTGGTGCTGTGGATGTGAACAGCCCAGTTCAAAGCACAGGGTTTGTCCCAATATGTTTACATCTTCTTTCTTTGGGATGAGTTTGAGTGAAGCTAAGTACAATTCAGCCAGTCAGTTTGGCCTAATTAGCACGTTTGATAATGCAGTGAGAATGTCTTTTATTTTGCACAGTGCTTTCACTTCAGAAGGGTGGTGCAGTCGTGTCCAGATGTTAAGATTTTGACTTGCTCTGCAGGACCCGCCATGTAGCTGCTGCCATTTAGAACCAATCTCATTCCCACATGCTGGCTGCTTCCATGGCTTCAAATTTTTCTGTTGTAGTCTCAAAACAACAACTCCACCTTTGCTTCCTGACCAAAAGCAGCAGAGCCAAAAGAAGGAGATGTAGCAGTGCTGCAGTTGGAAGTGCCATGCAAGGAAGCACTAAAGAGTTCCTTGCAAAGCAGCTTAATCTTTAACCTGCTCTCCTCTCCCATTTCCAAGTGCTTTAACTAGACATGGCAAGGCACAAAGCAGCACTCCAATGGGAGCAGCCATAGGGTGAGAAGGACTGGGAACCTGTCTACAGACAAGAAACCTGCAATAAACTTACACAAAGCCAAGGGTTTTTTCCACCTGGAAGTAGTAGATGGTATTAAGAATTGGTGCCAACTGATATTTTGCTCAGATCCAACACTAGGATCTGACTTGTAGCAGATCTGTCTAGCAAAATCAGTGCAGTTGGAGGGTATGTATGTTCCATCCCCAACAAATATTTTCATGCTTTTCAAGTGTCTGTCATGGCCTCATCGCTCTTTCCCTGTAGCTTTTTGTTGTCTGAATGGGTATATGGTTACATGTGTCTGTTAAAAATAAAGGGGATCAGTTCTTATATCGTATATTTATATTCCTTATGTACAGATTTTGAGTACATAGTGCTTCAGTTTCCAAAAGTTCCTTCTTTCTGTACCCAAGATCAGTTGTTTGGCTTCTGGGATGATAACAAGGGTGGGAGAGCCTTAACAGGAAATCTCTGCCCAGTTGAAGCTCTTGGTGATAGATTCCCTGAGTATGATTCTTCAGTCTGGCCATATTTTTGATGTATAGATCAAATATTCATGGTTACACCATTGCTTTCTGATGCCTTTTTCTGAGCAGAAGTGCAGATATTTTTCTTTCAGAAGTTCACAGTTTGTATAACGAAGCCTTTATGAAATGTGACATGAAGTTTGTTTTATTTTTGAATATATGTGATGATTTTAAGAATTTTTTTTCCTTTTCTCCTTTCACTGGATGATTTAAATCCCACAAAAAAAAACCCAACAAACAAAGCAAACCAATGAAAATAATTGAATGCTAACTTCAATTGAAAAGAAACAGCAACACTACTCTTGTGAGACAGTTTTCAGCAGTGTTCAGCTTACTGGTCCTGCTCAGCCTTTCCTTTCCTGCCTGCTCCCTGACCCTCGGTGACACTGAAATATCCACTTCTAGGACAACCTTCTTCCTAACCTGAAGGCTAAAAGTTTTTCCCTCTCTTCTTCTCCCATTTAAAATACCATCCTTGCATCAGCCAGATCTACTGTTTAGACGGATCAAAAGCTCTTTTCTTCCTGCCTTATTCCCATCCATATCAATATCCAGGGCCCTGAGGGCGCTGCTCTCCTGTGAGAGGTAAAACTTAAATCCCTAAATCCAATACTTGGCATACTAACACTGCCAAAAAACCTGGTTGTTGTTTTGGTTTTTTTAAGTCTATGGTACCCTAATGAAGTAGCTACCCTTGTTTGCTGGAGCAAATAATCAATTATTTGGGAGATGGATTTAATTGCTGAAAAGTAACATTGCTCTGACTCACATTGTGGAAGCCCAGGATCCAGGCTAAGGTATTCCACTCACATAAACACCACAGGCTATGTAACTAATCCTTACTTTGGTGAAACTTCAAAGGAAAAGACACTAAATTAACATGCTACAGGGAAGCAAATGCCATGGAATGTGTAGCAAGGAAACCTGTTGGTATGATTCAAGTTTGGATTCTAGCACAGATTCAAACTCAAACTATTCTGATGGCTTAGGCTACTTGTTTAATTTCTCCATGCCTTGGTTTCATAGCAGCAGAAGGGCCAAAAAAAAGGAACTATGAGGCAATAATTGGTTGATTATATGGTACTTTGAGGTCTTCATTCTGAGGGAGTAACATAATGTATTAAATGCTGATGGAGCTTGTTTGTGACCAAAGTTGGAGACAGGGCTAACCCCAGCACTCAGCTTTGAAATATCCTGAATAAACTTCTCCCTATAGTTTGCCATCATGTCATATTGTAGATCAGAATTCCAAATCCAAATGTTGAAACTCTCATTCAGACTTGGACTTTGCCTATTTGGTCTTTTGCTGACCACAACTAAATACATCCCCAAACTGTCCAGTTATTAAAATAAAAAAACCCACATGCAAGATTTCATTTAAACAAATAATGCAGTTAGTAATACCAGTCTACAAGTCCATGAGTGTGAATAAATTAGAATGTTATTACTAGAGGAGAATAGGCATAAAGGAGCACTTCTGGAGTACTTGTTATTGTCCAAAATATCGCTGAAATTCTGATGACTAAGTACAGTCTGCTTATCTCTATTTGAAACAGTGCTGTACAGATTCATTATTTCTAAAGGTCTTCTTTCCATTTCTATATAGATATTCTCCCTTCACATTTTGAAGGTTTGAAGAAGAGGATTGTTTTTCGAGTCACACTAAGTAAACATTAAATGCATGCAGGCTTAAAACTAAAGCATGCATGTTATGTAGCAGCAATAAAAAGTGCTCGGCTTGCACGACTTATGATGCTCAAGCGTTGCCTTGTTAAAATGCCAAAAAAACTTTTTCTTTGCATTTTTTTGAAACATAAATCTCTTCCTTTGACCCTGCAATACTTTTCTGTTTCTTTGGACAAATGATATTTATTTTACTGAACACTTTTATATTACAGATAAGGTGGATGAAATAGTACCAGTTTCCAAGCCATCAAGAATTGCAGACAATGCAACTGTGGACTCGAGAGTGGCAACCATAAAACAGAGGCCTTCTAGTAGATGTTTTCCCTCAGCTACAGATATGAATGTGAGTAGGAGCTATGAAGTGCTGCTTTCATTTCTGGAACTGGTTGGAGAGTGTCTTTTGGCTTTATAAACTCATTTTACTTTTATTATCTTGTAATTTTTAAGGCATGGTCTACTCTGCATTTCTAGTAATAGTTTTGAGACAGAACTGTCTATATACCCCTATAAAACCTTTCTCATTATGTCCTCGTATTTGTTCTGAGACTGTCACAACAACAGCATTGCTCCCTCAGTATTACTCAAGCAGATGTGAACTTGAGCTGGTGACACCCCAGCAAGTTCTGAACTTAAAGATGTCATTACAACACGAAACCCAAGTTAAAAATACATGCTGAAAATCAAGGTATGCTATTTCAGTTTCAGCACCAGAATTAGTGCCGGCACACCATCCCCACTAATGTGAAGGTTTCTTGTACTGCAGGTTTTTATTGTTCCTAATGGCATATATAATGCCTCAATTAAATAATGCATGATGATTTGTAAGGGAAGAATTGACATTAATACTGTAGCACATATTAAAAATTAAACTCCAGAACTGTGAAATTGGATTGTTCAGTTGTTCTCACAAAACTTTACACATGAAAAAATAGTTGGTTTGATTGCATATTTTGCAATTACCCACCTCTCTGAAAGAGCATCAGTCCTGATGTAAAAAGCACTTTCTGTTTGCAGCAGCTTGGGGTGGAAGGAAATTAAGGTTGTTCTAAGAGGCAGAATACAAATAGTTTTGTGATGAGAAGGAGGAACAATTGAGAGCACTGGGATTCAGGTGGCATTCCTCAGTTCCCAGCTGAGATGCTGACTGCCAGTGTGACCTTGCACAAGACACCCTGAGTCTGTGCAAGACTCCAAGAATAGGTCTGGTCTTCAGAAGTGAAGGGAGCTCACACACAGGGAGCATTAATAGCTACAGGGTGTGCAGTTGGATTTTTGGAATTGAATGAATTAAAATGCAATTGATCATGCTTCCATTTTCTTACAGCACTCAAAATGTGCTGGAAACTTTAATATATTGCCTCGTAAATAATTTCAAGGAAATCCACTTACAGCTGCTGTCATTTTATGTAAATAAAGCCCTTCCCTGTCTCTTCCCCTCCTCCCCAAAATAACACCAATTTTGTTATTTTCCATAGGAATTCTAAGTAAAAGGGATAATGGATTAGCAACTATGACAGAAGAGTTATTTACATGTGAAGAGGCATTCATGCTTTAATGCTCGTGGGGTTTCTGTTTGCTTTTTTGTAGTCCATGTATGAGAGACAGGGTATTGCTGTGATGACACCCACTGTACCAGGGAGTCCTCAAGGTCCTTTTCTGGGTATACCTCGGAGTACAATGAGGAGACAAAAATCTATAGGTAAAATGCTTCTCATGTGTAGTTTGCTTGTGCATTAATCATATACTTTGCTTCTTTCTTAAAGCATAGTCCTCCAACACCTTTACCTCAGTGAGTAACTGTTTAATTTTTGTACAAAGTTCATAAGAAAAGAAATTTGTGTGGAAGGTGATGTAATTTCTACATTCTGCTTTGATGGCAGTAGGCAAGTGTGGAATTATACTTTAATTGTTTTCTTTAGAATGTTGCCCCTAACAAGGAAAAAAAAGATCGGTACAAGCCCTTTGCAAAGCATTAGGGCAAAATGTTATCCCTTTTTTCTTTGTTATTGAGGTAAAAGCGCTGTAATGCTGTGTACTTTACAAAGCAATCCTGTTGATCAAACAGACTAAAATTCACCTTTTTTTCCATATCAAATTATGGCAAGAGATGATTTTACAAAAAGAAAGGAACAGACCAAAAGAGACCAAATTTGGGTTTGCTTTTGTTCTTGGTAGTAATCTTAGTAGTGATTTTTATCAATATAGAAACACATTATACTGATGTAAAATTAGCATCCAAATTACCCCAGTATTACCCAGTTTATTTGTGTTAAAAGCTGTATTTGTAATAATATAATGTCATCCTTTGTAAGGAAACAGTATGATTTTTGTCCCCAATAGGATCTTCATAGTCCCCTTGCTAAATTCCAAATGCATCTTAAAAATTCATTAGGTTTCCAAGTTGCATGATTATATGCATTTTATAGAGTGCTAGAGCAAGGCAGAAGCTAGTCTTCTGCACAGAACATCTTCCCTCTTCAATAATTTTCATAGAAAATGTGCTTCTCTACAGCTATCTTGATGATACATAAACCCCAAACATTTGCCTACACATCAGTGATCAGTTTAATTAAAACTCTGTAGCATTCTTTTCAATTCTGGCACCTGGAAATCCAACAGGAAAGAACTCCTATGTAGGAAGCAACCAAAAGACCTCCTTTAGAATTTTGCATATGCCTCGAGTCATGGGAAATGCACCCTGGCTTTTGGGTTGGATACAGAAATAATACAGTAATAATGCAGAGGGATCCCAGTGGAAGGCAGTGTTTTAAATATACTTTCTGATTTTTTTAGGAATAACAGAAGAAGAACGGCAGTTTCTGGCTCCTCCTATGCTGAAGTTTACCAGAAGTCTCTCAATGCCTGACACCTCTGAAGATATCCCACCACCACCACAGTCCTTACCTCCTTCACCACCACCACCTTCTCCCTCTCTGTACAACTCCCCCAAATCCCTGACAACAAGGAGCTATGGAACTATTAAACCTCCGTTTAACCAGAATTCAGGTGCAAAAATTTCCTTGGTTAGGCCTGAGAGTGTGGGAACAATGATAAGGGACAAAGGGATCTATTACAGACGAGAGCTGGACCGATACTCTCTGGACTCAGAAGACCTGTACAGTCGAAGTGCCGCATCTCAGGCAAATTTCAGGAACAAGAGGGGTCAGATGCCAGAAAATCCATATTCTGAGGTTGGGAAGATTGCAAGCAAAGCAGTTTATGTGCCAGCCAAACCAGCGAGACGGAAGGGGATGCTGGTGAAACAATCCAACGTTGAGGACAGTCCAGAAAAGACCTGCTCTATTCCAATCCCAACAATCATTGTGAAAGAGCCATCCACCAGCAGCAGTGGGAAAAGCAGCCAAGGGAGCAGCATGGAGATAGATCCTCAGTCTTCAGAGCAACCGGGGCAGCTCCGGCCTGACGACAGCTTGGGTGTCAGCAGTCCGTTTGCAGCAGCCATTGCAGGGGCAGTGAGGGACAGGGAAAAGAGGCTGGAAGCGAGAAGGAATTCTCCAGCCTTCCTTTCCACAGACCTGGGAGATGAGGATGTTGGGCTAACCCCACCAACACCACGCATGAGACAATCTAAGTTCACCGATGAAGCAATGTTCAGTAGTGAGGAAGGTTTCAGACAGCTCATGTCGCCATCACCGATTCCTGCACCCAGAGAGCCTGAAAGTCTCTTTAATAACAGCGAGCCCAGCAATCAGAGTGATTCAAGGACATTAAATGCCTCGTCCAAAATGAAAGGTACTGACAGTAGTGCAGTGGCAGTCAAGTCCACGAATGTATCCAGCCCGGAGAGTTACATCCACCCGGTCACAGGGAAGCTGTTGGATCCAAACTCACCACTAGCCCTCGCACTCTCTGCAAGGGACAGAGCCATGAAAGAACAAACACAGCAGATTCCAGGCAAAGGAGACGCTGTCAAAACAGACCTTAATAAACCACTTTACATCGATACAAAGCTGAGACCCAACATGGAAACGACTTTTCCTGTTACTGCCACTGTCACAAGGCAAAACACCCGTGGCTTGTTGAGACGGCAAGAGACTGAGAACAAATATGAAACAGATGCAGGGAAAGAAAAGAAAGCTGAGGAAAAGAAGAATATGTTGATAAACATTGTGGATACCTCGCAGCAGAAGTCAGCTGGCTTGTTGATGGTTCATACCATGGACACAGCGAAGTCGGACAATATGCCCGAAGATGAGGAGGAAAAGGAAGCTGAGATGGAGCCGAGTCCTGAAAACTCCCCACCAGAGAGGGTGGAGGGGAGTGAGGAAGTGGAAGAAAGTGAGCTGAACGCACCTGCTTCACCTGAGCCACCGGCATCTCCCTGCAAAACCATTGTGGCAGCAAGCTCTGTCGATGACCCCGTCATCCTGCCCTTCCGCATCCCCCCACCACCCTTGGCATCAGTGGATATTGATGAAGAGTTCATGTTCACTGAGCCACTGCCCCCTCCCTTAGAGTTTGCCAACAGCTTCGATATCCCCGATGACCGCGTGGTTTCCGGATCGGCTCTGACAGACCTGATCACGCAGAGGAAGAACGGCACACCCTCACCCGCACCATTCGCCCCCAGCCAGCCAACAAATTCCCTAGACAGCAAAAAGCAAGTGGGTCTTTCAAATTGTTTGCCTGCCTCCTTTCTGCCACCCCCTGACAGCTTTGATAACGTCACTGACTCTGGGATTGAGGAGGTAGACAGCAGAAGTAGTAGTGACCATCACTTAGAGACAACCAGCACTATCTCAACAGTGTCCAGCATCTCTACCTTATCTTCGGAAGGGGGGGAGAACGTGGATACTTGTACAGTCTATGCAGATGGGCAAACATTTCTGGTGGACAAACCCCCAGTACCTCCTAAGCCAAAAATGAAGCCCATAATCAACAAAAGCAATGCACTTTACAAGGATGCGCTGATCGAGGAGACTGTGGACAGCTTTGTGATCCCTCCTCCCGCTCCGCCCCCGCCTCCCATCAGTACCCAGCCCAACATGGCTAAAGTTGTCCCCCAAAGGACATCCAAGCTATGGGGGGACGTGCCAGAGGTGAAAACCCCAATTCTCTCAGGCCCCAAGGCTAATGTTATTAGTGAATTGAACTCAATACTCCAGCAAATGAACAGAGAGAAATCCTCAAAGCCAGGGGAGGGATTGGAGTCACCAACCGGAACAAAGACTGCAAGTCTCAGTACAAGGTAAAAGTAATTAACCAAATAATTTCCTGATAAAGGCTTGATTTTTTTGCCAACCCCTCCCTAACTTCCCCTGTAAATCGTGTAGATTAAAGAAATGTACTCTGTTCTGTGTATTTGCTTAATGAATAGTCTATGTCAGACAGGAATGCCTTACTTTGTCAATATTGGTGTAGCCCACATCATAGGACAGGAGCTTTCTCAGTCTTCTCCAACTTTAAAGACAGTTTGCATAAACCTTCCAGTTGTTTTGATGTGAGTCACTTGGATTTCTTTTTAAGCAGTATTTTTGTCTTTAATTTTTTTTTCTTTTAAAATGTGATAATTTATTTTTCCTTCAGTCCCATAAGCTATTTTGGCTTCAAATAGGTAAAACATGGTTTTGCCTAGGGTTCCTTGACATTCACTGTGTGGTGTCATTTGATTCATGCTGAGACCTCTCATAATCCACTTTACCATAAAGCATAACACTATTTTAGAAAATTAATCATTGAAATCACTGTGAGCTGTTCATGTTACAACTAACAAGTTAATTTAGCATCTCTGACACTTAGTATCAGGGGGTTTAAGTTCTGCCTTTTTCTGGTTACTGAATAGTCCCTGATGTTCACAGGTTAAAGGAGGTGCCCCTGGCAGCGCAGTGCAATACATTCATGTATAAGTGGTTTCCAAAAGGTACTTAAGTGATAAGTAACAGAAGCCAGACACCGTTGGGGGAATGTACAAGTAATTTTGTGGAACATGGACATAATCTCATGAAATCCAGTCACCAAAAAAAACCGGAAACAAAAAACAAACAAACAAACAAAAAACCACACACACAAAAAACCCACACACACAAAACCCCAAAATAAAACAAACAAAAAAACCCCAAAACAAAACAAAAGAAAAGTTAATTTTATTAGAATTATTTGGCTGGTTAATAAATAACTCAGCCTTTGAAAAGGTGCTTTACTTTGCATACATGAAGATAATTTGATTTTTAAGGGAAGTGTGGCTCTGTTGGTTGCAAATGATTGCTCATTCAGAGAACTGTGTGATCAACAGCCTCAGCCTCAGGTATTCATATTATTTCCTGCAAGATGGAAGTTATCAAACTGGTGACAGGAGGGTAATACAATTTTTAGGAGTGGAAATAAAACACTGAAATTCTGGAATTCTTGTCAGTGGCACTTGACTAACTGGAGCAGAAACTGAGTTGGCTGTACAGGAAAAACCTTCATACCTGAAAAAAAATACTCTTTTTGCTAGACATTGATCATGTGGTCTAGTAAACACAGCAGTGTTGGATCAAGGGTTGGACTTGATGATCTCAGAGGTCTTTTCCAACCTGACTGATTCTATGTTTCTATGTTTCTTGTTAAGCCCCATGACCACGTTGCCTTTAGCTTCATGTGTATAATATTATTTATCATCTTTTATTTTTAAGCTGATAGGTATTTCCAGGTTACAGTGGAGATTTTTACCATCCCTATTTTATTAGAAAATAACTGAAGCTGCCAACTACAATGTACTGTAAACAATCACCGAGAGGAAAATGAAAAGCAGAAGTAAATAGAGATACATTTTTTTGAGAAAAGATGTTTATAAATTATAAAGGCTGGAAAAAAATTAAAAATTATTCCACTTCATTTAAGAGGAGCGAACTATTACATAAGTAAGAGTAGCCCCTTATGTTACATTTTAGAGAAAGAACTGACTTAGAAAAAATCTAGAAGCTCAAGGACAGAAAAGCAATCTAAATTTGTAACTCTGTCCAACTAGGTTTGGCAAATTCTTAAGACTTCATTTATGGAATACAGAGGCTCAATTTGGAAACAAAACTACCCAAAGCATTATTTCAACATGGCTGAAATCCTACTTCTTTCCTGAAAAGTAAAACCAAACAGACATCTTTGCAAATCAGAGAGAGGATCCTGGGATGTAACAATGCCAAAAGAACTATGAGGGAATAAATCAGATAAATTGGCAGCAGCATTGTGATGGTTTGGTCCAGGTCCTTTTCCTGGTAACCAAGTCGTAACCAAGGAAGTGGACATGTTCCCAGTATTCCACACGATTTTTAAACCAGAGTATAAATAAGAAGGCGGAGAAGCCTCTCCCTCTCTTCTGGTGGATCCGAAGGTGCAGGTTCTCTGCTGTCGGCTCTGCCTGTGTGGAGGAGTGAGGCCTAGTAAGGCCTAGTAGGCCTTGGGAGGTGGAGAGTGCCAGTGGTTGTTTTGTGGGATCCTGTTATCTTAAGGAAAGGAGTAAAATTTCTTTTATTAGTTCTTTGTTGGGTCATTCCTGGGTTTTGAGAGTGCATATCTGTTTTGGTTTCCTTTTTGTCCCTTTTTCCCTTTCCCCTTTCCCCTTTTCCTTTGGGCGGTGTTTAGGTCCCTTTGTTGTGTACATAGCATTTTAATTGCATATAACTGTGATATATGTAAATATATATTTTTTTTATATATATAATTTGTTTGGCTTGGATTCTTCAGTTTTTTATAGGTTTTTTTCCTTTGCCGTGGGAAAAGAAGAGAGGTGGGAAGGTTTTTCGCTGCGGGTTTGGGCATTTGGCTGGGTGCCAGGTCCAAAACCATCACAGGCATAGAGAAGCAAAACTCCTGGCTGCCGTTTGACCATGGGAGAAATCAGTATTCCTGGTGCGAACAGGAGGAAAGAGAGCTGTATTTTGTTTCCTTCTGTTTTCAAAAGTGATATGATTACGTTATTTTTTAATTATGAGGTTAACTGAAGATGCTAAAATGATCAGAAAAGGTTATTCAGGATCTCTTTTTTAAGCAAAAGGATATGTGGAAGCCAGCAGAGGAGAACCAGCCACCCACAGATATTAAAAGTATGTTTGGAAAGGTGCTGCGGGCAATTCGTTTTCATCTCAACAAGGGTGAGATAGAGAAATGGAAGTGTAGAAGATCAGCTGTAGATTCAGAGCCCACCCCCTGGAGCCACACAAGACCCTCCCCTCTCCCTGTGCAAAACCACCCCACGTGCTGGGGGTGGATGGGAGAGGATTGCTTTCTCAGATTGATAAAGAACATGAAAGAGGGAGCAGCATAAACCATTGATGCTTGCTAAATGCTTTTTTTTTACTGATTTTACTCCTGCCTTATCTTTTAAAAGATAAATAAATTACAGCCTTTCTAGACCACTTGCACAACTGCCACAATTTTTTGCAAAGCTGTCTAATATTATGACCAAGGAATACCACGTTGTGAAAATTTCAAGAATGAAAGCTAATATTTAAATTTTAAAGGCAAAATTCCTAGAGTTTCTTGGGGTTGTTTTTTCTAATACTATAAAGCCTATGACAGCCAATTGCAGAGCTTGCAGCCCTTCCCTGTGAGGTTGCACAGGTTTTCTCCCTTGTGAGGGAGAAAAGGAATTTTAGCTCATGAAAAGCATGGATTCTGCTAAATTAAAGAACAACTCATTAGCTCTGCTGAAGGAAAAATGATAAAAAATGAGTACGCCTGTTCCCATCCCTCAGCCAAGGAGAGGGATTGGGAAGTGTTGTAAGTAGGAACAACATTCACAGACTTGCTTGTGTGATGTTCACAGCACAAGCAGCCTGAAGAAATTAAAAATATATATTTGCTTATTGGCCCATACATGAAGTTATAGCCCAGAGTGGAATCCTAAATATCCCTAAAAATTCCTCTTGCACAGCCTTTTGCACAGCAGATGTACAGTTGTGGTTCACTCACAGCAGTTGGCCTATTATGGTAGTACAGGGGTGAATTAAACTGTACATAGTTCTTGCCACAGAAACCCATAAAAATATCTTTTTTTAATGTTTTTGATAAATGAGGATTAGGAAGAGATCATCCTACAGTACTGAGCAGCATTTCTCAATTAATACATCCAAACCACCCCAAATTTGCTTTTATTCTCTGCACATGGGTTTAGCAATAATTGTACACAGTTTTATTTATAGTTTTCCATGGTTCTTGTGGAGACACTGAGCTTTAAGATTTTTAAATAGAGCCTGGAAATGTTTGGCTGGAAACCATGTGCTTCTCAGTGGCAGTGACCATCCACGGGATAGGGAAAAGGAGTCTGGTAGGAGAAGAATAAAGAGGAAGAAGTGAGAGGATGCGCACGGTTGCTTTGTACTAATAAAAGTTTGGTCAGAAGGTTTGAGAACAGAGGTTCCACTCCCAATTTTGGCCATCATTTACTTTAAGAAATTTAAGAAATTATGACCATAGATAGAGAATTTAATCTGGTCTCTCTGTGTAGTCAGGTCCCAATATCTGACCGTTGCTCCCTCCAGTTTTCCTTATCTTGCCTTACAGAAAACATTGAGGGTTATTTGAATATGGGGCTCTGTTTGACCCAAACACCTGGAAGTAAAGCCCCAGTGATAACCTCTCGTTGTGATTCCTGTTTCCAAATTTGGACATGCTCATGTTCAGCGCTGCAAAGAACCAGGGAGGGAGCACCAGCCTTGGCAGGTGACGCTCTGCTCTCAGCAAGGAGGACAGGACACGTAGTATCAACTGTGGAAATACAGTGGTGCTATAAGAGTGCTGAAGAGGCTACTGGCTTTTACAAGGAGCTGATAAAAGAATTGAGGAGAAGAGAAAGTTTTTTATCAGGTGAAGGGAGGAGTGCTGGCTCTGTCTGTGAACCCAGCAGTCGTGTAGCAGCATGGTGATCAAGTGCAAGCCTGTGAGACCCACTGAATAATGTCAGCATGATTAACACAGGATAGACCCTGTGGCTGCTGGGGAGAGAAAACACAGCCCCCAGTGAAAACAGCATCCTGGCTCCGAGTATTAATAAAGAATAATGATTAACAACTCCTGCTGCTCTCTCCCAGCACTGGTACCAAAAGGATCGGTAGCTTTGTCACAGGGAGAAACAATTTCTAGTTCAAGTGGTGCTTGTGATCTTCTGGCTGTGTTTGCACAATGTGCCCGAGGCCTCTGGGGTGAGATGACGTCACTCCTGGTAGTGGGAAATGCTCAATATAAATGTGGGAGTTGTGCAGGACGCTTAACCAGGCAGAATTGAGTCCTCTAGGAAAAATAACCTGTACTGTGTTGGAATAACAAGTTTTAAAAGTGGAACTATCCATGGCCAGTAGTTTTGGCCATCTCTGAATTTTTTTTTTTTATTAGTATCTGGAAAACTTCCTGGTTTTTTCCACAAACAGGTAAGGCAGAACTGAACATAGAAGTAAGTCCTGCTTAGTAGCAAATCTGATCTTACATTTGATCTTACAAATGTAAGACTGATCTTACATTTGGTTTGTTGTAAAGGATGTCTGGGTCTCGCAGTTGATGAAATAGGTGGGATAGTTCTCAAGCCTTGATTTTTCACTTGACTGCTCTCTCACTAGACTCATTTCATGTTGTTAACCATTTGTCAGCCAATTTCACAGGATTGCTTGCTTTGTCAGTAATTTCTGCAGTTTCAGTCATTCCATTTTGTCATTTTTATTTGCTGTCATGACTGCTGTTGTCAGAGGAGGGTCGTGCTGAAGTACCATGAAGTAAGTGCCGACCATAAAGCATAGAGTATTCTATATTGTACATTCTGCTTCTTTTTAGCTCATTTTTATTGCATTTTAGTGACTTTGGTATTGACTTTGTTACGTAGTGCAATGTGGGTTAGATCAGCCTAATCCAGAAATGGTAGCTATCTTAAAACCAGAAGTAAAATGTTGTTTCGAGGTGAAATAAAAGCCACATTCATCAAAGAAGTATTCTGAAAATTTTTAATAACGTGAACATGTAAGAGAAGACTCCTGAACTTATGTCTGAACACCTAAAGGGGTGTGAATTTTCAAAGATGCCCACATTCTGCTGGATTTTTGAAGATGGAGGAATGGGGAGGGATGATTACTGAAGTTTTGTACACCTATATGAGGCTAAAAGTAAAGACAAACCATCCCTTGATATCATTAAGTTGTCACTGTGGACTCTTTCCTCCCTGGAATCTGTGAGATTCCCCCCGTTTCCCTGTCCAGCTTCCCTTTTCCCTGCAGCTCTGGAAGGAGAGAGGTGTGGGGCTTTCTCCTGGCCCTGTGCCCCTCATCAGCACCATCCCTTTTCTGCTGTTTTCCAGACTGTTATGTTATTCACATGGAAACTGCGGAACAGACAGACTCCCACAGACCCTCCTGATTATTCTTCCCTTCAACTGCACAGCGTTACTCTCAACAGACACCAAGCACCCCTCAATTCTTCTCCCTAAAATAACACTATTATGAGAAGCTCTGTATCCTGCCAGTCATCATGTCATCCCTTGTTCTTCATCTTTCCCCCAAACAGACAATTATTGTTTTACTTTCCTACCATACAATTTTCCTTTGACAGTCCAAAAAGACAGTAAAAATACTAGGAGAGATGAAGGCAAAGTTTGGGGTTTGTGTGGTCCCAAAAATCTAGGAAGTTACTTTCTCTCAGTACATCTGTGGAGGAACTTCTCTTGGTTGTTAAGATATATTTTCTCTGATACAATGGAAGAGCTGCATCAGAACCAGCAAGTCTTCTGGCAACTTGCAGGATAAAACAACTCCCATGAGCTGAGCATGATGTTTTATGGTGTTTTTCCATGGGAGTTGCTGCACCATGCCCTCTTTCACTGATTTGCTTCTGATATTAACAGTAAATTTGAATCCTGCAAATATAATTTAAAATTTAAAATAATTTCTTGCCTACAAGCTGTGTTGATGGCTTTTATGCTTGGAGGCATTGTGACACATAGATTATATATTTTGATTTTAATATGAGGCAAAATAATGGGCATTGCAATCAGTGCAGGCTCACAGCAGCAAATGTTTATAAATTACTACCATATGCTGATTCTAATAGAGCAAATTTCATTTAAAACAATTATCAGACTTTTCACCTTTTTTAAAATGAAATTTGGAGTTTGGCAGGTTTAATATGGAGTTAATATGTTTAGGATAACAGATGATCAAATAAGGCATAAGAAATTGCTCTTATTAAAAATCTGAAAAACCCATAACACATCAAACCATGCCTGCTCTCCAGCTGGAATGTGCTTGCTCTTCTTGACCAGGATACAAATCAACCAGAAAATGCAAGACAGATGATGTTTTCAAGGCTGTGTCTGCACCAGAGATTGTATTGGAGATGTCATAAATTATAATTTAGGATGCATAGGAGTTACATAAATATACTTGTTTTTTCCCTTGGATTACAATTAGAGTGCAGCAGCCTCTATAATGGGCTGGAGTTGATATGGCAAGTGAAAAAAAGAGGAAAAGAATAAAAAAAAATTATCTTGGAATTAAAGGCTTGGAAGTGAAAGCCTGGAAGTGCTACTATGGGCTTCAGCAGACTTCTGTGACCTTCACTTGAGGGCTGTGCTGGGAGCAGAGCAGGCTGAAGCACAGCAGCTGGGAACTGAGCACAATTTCACTCTTGCAGGTTGCTGAATAATTTTGGAGGCAGCAGTGACCTCAATTTGCTGTGGTTAAAACTTTGTCCTAAAACAGGAGAGCTGCTGCAGCAGTGGAGACACAGACCCACAGACTTCCCCATGTTCCTAAGTGTGTAGGGAAAAAGGGTGTTGCTCTAGGATTGAGCTTGTCCATGTTAAAGAAATACTCCTGAGCTTTTGGATAAAAGGGTTAATATTTAGAAGAGCTGCACAACTCACGTGGCTGTAAACTGAGCTGGTATTGAAACCTCATGGATCAGCTAAAATAAACAAAATCTCTGCTCCAGAGTTTTATTGTAATGGTCAGCAGTCCTCAACCTATGGCTTGAAAAAACGAAGATGCCCCTAGATCTGCTGCTGCTTCCAGCCACGTGAAGGCACTACTTTGATCCAGGCTGACAGAAAGCAAAGGACCACAGTACCTGGGTTGCTTTGCTCACCCAATATTCCTGCCCATGGGGCTGAGAAGGGTAGGGAACACTAGCTAAGGAATGCTTAAAAAAAGAACACACACTTTACTTTGGGGGGTTTTGCTTTAGCAGTTTAATATACTTTATTCAAAGGAACAGTGACAGTGATTTCCTGAATGGGGATGTACAGGGAGTCTATAAGAGATAAAAATAGAAGAGAAGCAGCAAAACTGAGTTACAAAGCAGAAGGTGTACACTGAGCCTGGCGCTGTCAGTCTATTAATAAAAATTATCTTTCATCATCTAGCATAAACAAAGATGGATTTTCATTATCCATTTGATGTTGCCACAATGGGTGTGAATGCAAAACCATAACTGCTAGTATTTGCAAGACAGGAAAGTTGAGTAGAAGGGTGATTGCAGGAAACATCAGGGATTAATTCCACGTTTTTACAAAGCTTATTCTGCTTTTCTTGCCCTCACTACCACAGCCTTTTTCAAAGCAGGCTTTTTGTTGACTTAAAATTGTATCATGCCTTAGTAATGAGTGTGAAACTCCTCATGCTAAGGTAAAGTAGGTAGAAAAAACTTGCTTCCCATGGTTAGTAGGGTTTAATAGTTTCTTGCTATAGAGTTTATATTTGTAGGAATGCTTAGCTCCAGCCCTAGAAAGCAATGAGAGCCATTAAGCTCGGAAAAATCACAGGAAACAGTCAAAACCTTGCCAAGTGTTTCTTTTCTTTGTCAAATTACAGAGCCATGAGTGCCAGAAGTGTTGTTCCTACTGGAGTTTAAGCAAAGTACCAATCTTTCTGAAAGATCCCCCTGTTCTCATTGAAGTATATGAACAACCTGTGGGAAATCAGTGGGATTGTTCATGTGAATAAGACGTATGTGCTCCAAAAAATTATTCTTAGTGCTTTTCTAATAACATGGTGTTGGAGCTTTGTTTGAATGGGACTCCCCCTGTCAGGAGCGTGTGTTGGGAATGTTGGAGTGGCAGTGCTTCAGTTACCCGGTGTCTGGGATGGTTCACTGTGTGCCAGAGCCCCAGAGGGGATGCAGGGAGTGTGTGGCTGTCAGCGCTCACTGCAGCCAGCAGCCAAGCAAGAAATCACTGAAGAAGGTCTCCAGTTCAGGGCTACCAGGGCTGCAGTGTGAGAGAAAGGGATTAATAACCTGACTTTTATCAGTGCCTCGGGTAAGTTGCCTATGTTTCTTCATTTTGGTAATGGATTAGTATGTCCAGAGGGGAACAGGTTAGGGTAGGTGGTGAAGAAGTGATGGCACCACCATCTTTTTATTTAAAATTTTAACCACTCTTCTAGGCAGAATTTGGGTGACCAAAGCCAAATCGCCCCCCTTCCATGGGCCTTCCCAACTACATGGCACTGGAGAACAGACCCAGTGAGGCAGGATAACCCTATGTGCCACAGCTCCCTTCCCAGCAGTCCCAATGCTCTGCTGGAAGGATAAAAGCCACCACGATTACTCAGGGCAGAGGAGCACAAGAGGGTCTCTCATTATACAGCACATTTGGTGGTGGGGGGACACACCTCAGAGAGAACAGAGGTGGAGTTTGTCCTCTGCCGTGTGGATCATTTTTTGTACTTCATTTGGTGGCAATTAACACAAAAGGTTTAAGCAGTGACTTAGGACTGAGGCCACAGTGTCTTCCATACCAGCACTTTAACTGTAGGGGCTCCAGAACCCTGGTCTTCCTTTGGCTCCATAAGCTCTTTTCTGCACAGCAGTGAATCCGCAGGATTAATGAAAGCATTTGCATGTGACTTCAGTTCTGCCCAGGCAGGACATGTCAGGCCTGGGGCAATGTGGCACTCAGGAACAGAGGGCTTCAGTCAGGGTCTGGGGTGGAAATCTCACTACAGCATCAGCCAGATCATCCCCTGGAGTCCATGACATTGCTTCAAGGATAAATAAATCCCTCCTTTGGTCTGCAAGTGCTTAAAATTAGTTGTCTGAAGGTTTTCCCAGTTGGCAGGATATTTTCGAAGTGAGGACCTCTGGAGCTCAAGGCGCTCAAGGGTTCTGTGGAAGGTCCTGAAGAGCACACGCATTGACTGGCAGACTCTTCTCATGGAAATGAGGACTGTGGGGCTAAGCATTTTGTGATATGAACAGACCCAAACCTTCTAAATTTGCTTCTGCAGCCACCAGGCAGAAGCAGACCTGCTTGCTCCTTCACCCGCCCTGTCAGCCTGGGCATCAGAGGGAGCCTCTCATGCCTGCTTAGTTTGTAATCTGAACTTCATTGTCTTTAGGCAAAACTTGATCACAACTACATCACCTCTGGGCATGCACAGCAGCAAGGATTTTGTCTGTGAAACTGCCAAAGTATAATTTCTGTGTAGAAGGAAATGATCACGAAGTCTTCTTAGGAACCTTAGAGGGAGTGTTGCATGTTTAAAGCATGAAAAGTCCAGGTGAATAGAAAGGGAAGAGGAGCTTGTGGGGCATGTTCAGTGAACAAATGGGACTATAAACATACACTAAAATGAAAATATACTGTAAAATTCAGTGGGTAGATGCTCAAAGATCCAAAATCCATTGCTTCTGAAACTTTCTACAACTATTATTAACCATGTTATATGTAAAACCAGTGGGTTAAAGCTGAACTGAAGGATCCCAACCCTCCACATGAGGAAGGGAAGATCAACTCCTGATCACACTTCACAGGGAGCACGAAGTGCTCAAAGAGGAAGAATTTGCTCTGGGAGGTGTTTTTCTGAAGTGCTCATAAGTAAAGGTTTCATTTTGAACTGTGGCTTACCCTTGGTGGTTGTTTTCCTGAGAAGATTTCATAACATAGTTTTTTGTACTTTTAACTTGATGTGACTCATTAAAAAATGGAAATATTCAAGCTTTCCCATACAGCTAGTACCACATGTTGAGCCTTGCAGTGGCTGGCTGCCAGATCTAACTCTCCCTGTCTGTTTGCCATTTCAGGAGCACGGAAGTCATGAGTACTGTCTCAGGTACACGAAGTACAACAATCACTTTCACTGTCCGACCTGGAGCCAGCCAGCCAATCACACTGCAGAGTAGGTCCCCAGACTATGACAGTAGGACCTCAGGAGCAAGACATGCTCCAAGCCCTGTGGTTTCACCAACAGAGATTAACAAAGACATCATACCTGCCTCTCTGACTGCTTCTGCTTCAGCTTCATCTCCTTCTCCAACTCTGTCTGATGTATTTAGCCTACCCAGCCAGCCCCCTTCTGGGGACTTATTTGGCTTGACCACAGGACGCAGCAGGTCTCCTTCTCCCTCAATATTACAGCAGCCAATCTCAAATAAGCCTTTTACAACTAAGCCTGTCCACCTGTGGACTAAACCAGATGTGGCAGATTGGTTGGAAAGTCTAAACTTAGGTGAACATAAAGAAACATTTATGGACAATGAAATAGATGGCACACATTTACCAAATCTACAGAAGGAAGATCTGATAGACCTTGGAGTGACCAGAGTTGGGCACAGAATGAACATAGAAAGAGCTTTGAAGCAGCTACTGGACAGATAAGAATAGCTGTTTTGCCTCACAAACTTGTGTTGATAACTAGAGATGGGCTGGTACTGACTTACCCCAAATGCCTTGTGTGTCTGCAAGCGCCAGCAAAATTGGGGGGGGTGGGGAGGGGGAAAAAAGCTGAATTCCTGGTACTCAGGTGATGCAGACTATATGCTATGTGCCCAAACACAAATCTAAAGATATTAAAGAAGTGGGGTCATTTTATTTCAAAGTTGTGGGGAGATATGAGAGAGAGATGATTGTTAACTTCAAAAATACTATTTCTTGATGCCCTTTGCTGGGACTGTGACATACTGCTTTTCTTTCCATTTTAAATTGCAAACATTTCAGGGCTTTCTTTATTGAAGAAAAGAAAAAATAATTCAAAATTTTTTTTTTCTCCTCTTGACCTTCAGTCTTCAAGCAGGCTTCCTTCCCCAACCCTTGGCTCATTTTAAGAGGACGAGTTGCTTCATTACCATTCAAACCCAGTTTTTTTAGGAGCAGAGGCATGATATTGTGATGGGTATAGGAGTTCATGTTACTCTTTTTTACTGGTTTAGCTCTCTGATTTGTTGGCAGTGAAGCTGGTTGTTCTGCTGGAAGTAGTTCAAAGGTAACCTTGCTCTGTTTTACCTGGTTTTTCTTTATTTCTGCAGATATATTTAGCACTCTTCCAAGGTGGCAGAACAAGTTCAATACATGCTCCATTGACTTGACCTGTAAGATGATGCAGATGTTGCATTAAACCCAAGGAGAGATGCACACTTAGAGGTACAACAAAATGAAGCTAGTTTGAACCTGAGACCCCCAGTTTTCAACCAGCTAATCCACTGCAAAGTCACAATGTGAACTCCACAAGCCAGGAAAAATTTGGGGTCATGTGCAGATGCATCTTTTGGGCTTGACAGTGAGACACTCAAATATGCTGGGCCCCGAGAGGTGCTGTTTAATTCAGTGAGTCATAAGTGCTTACTTATTTTCGACATCAGGCCAAAACAGAAGGAAAAAGACAGATGAATGTTCCCATTGAAGTCAGTGGGAAGGGTGCCAGGATTTTAAGTGAGAGAGGGATTTCAGCCTGTTAGAAACGGAAATGTTTCAGGTTGTTTGGAAAAAAAACCCAAAAAACAAACGGCAAAAGGATGATACCAAGATGGAAAGAGCTGTAGAGTGTCTCAGGATGTGTGTATTGCAAGAGCCCAGGAGGTTTGGGTAGGGCTCCAGTGTCTCATTTTGTCATTGTTAACAGCTATTGGATTCTTGACAGGCACAGGCTGGGTGTTGGGGGGAGCTGGATGCTGACCATTCTTTCTTTGGCAGGAGAGGTGTGTTCACCCTGCCAGAAACCAGGGTTGGGTGTGTGGTCAGAGAGAGCTTTCCAGGAGACTTCAGTCAGCAGGGGAGAAACACTCACATTTGGCTCACATAATTTTTAAAAAAAATTTCTTTTTTATTTTTTTGACATAAATTTTAAAGTTAACAAGTCTCTCTCTGCATGTTTGGATTCCCTTTGTAATTAACACCTCTGAATATCTGTGAGTTTTGTAGGTCTTTATAGACAGAATATTCAAGATATTCAAGGTGGGTAAATTGAGTGTGGATGGCTAAACTGCCTACCTACCATACTTTCAGGTTCTCTTACATTTTACAAGGTACCTGACTTTCTTTCCTTAATATGGTCCTTGATATGGTCCAGCCTATCTCTAATTTTTTTATTGTGATTATTTTTTGTTCACAAACAAATGTGTAATTAGGTCTGCAACAGCCCTAGTATGAGTACATAAAGTTTAGCATTTTAAATATCTTTCTTTACTGCAAGTTTAAATAGTTGTACAGATAGTTTATAAGCACAATATTTTAAGAAAATAAGTGGCTGGTCTACTGGGCAGCCTTTGTGCCACTTCACTGCTAGGAAGTTAAAAACAAGAACAAGAACAACAACAACAACAAACACAAAAAAACCCCAACAACAACAAAACAAAAAAAAACCAAGAAAAACACAAAACAAACAAACAAACAAACAAAAACTTTTTGTGGTTTGCTACTATTTCTGTGGAATAATTATAAAGTCTTGACCTTTTTAAAATCAACCTCATTTGGATGCATCTGAACCAGCAGAGCTGTGTTATATTTTCTATCTTTGCTAGAACTTCTACAGAGGAGGACGAATATTTCTTCAAAAGTGGTTATAGTTACCAATGCATTGGATACTCACAAAAAGCAACATATTTACCCTTCTGTCCCCTTTATGGAACAACAAATATTTTGACTTAACATCTGTTACTACGGTATATTTGTATTTGAAAGTTCCAAGGAACCTTGTAATAAAAAAAAATGAAGTACTAAGGCATTTTCCTTCCAAGAGCACTGAATTTTTCCATAGGTGGTGTAGAAAATGGCAGTTCCACTCAGATAGTCAATGCAGGCAACTTGAGGCCATCACATACTTTAAGAAGTGAAAAAAATGGTACTTTAGCCATCTTTGTCTTCCATTTGGTGATATGACAGAATTCAGTAAATAAACCACTAATGCCATGCTCTTTTCTTTTTTTTTGTTTGGTTGGTTGGTTTTGTTTCTTTGGGTACAGTTGCTATTACCTCTATAACATGTGCCAGAAATACAGTAGAGAATAACAGTAGTAAAAGAAAATGTAGAAGTTGGCTTTTAAGCTGCTTTTGAATCACAACCTTCTTGTGGAATTTCGGTTGAACAAGTACTGACACACTCTTTAAATTCCAGTTGACATCATCCCTTTCTTACACAGATGTGTTTTCTTGCTCTCGTGCGTCTTTTCAGGTACTGAAAAAGTAGGTGCAATGCAAGGACTAGAAAAGAGGTTGAATACATTAAAGAGCCAACAAAATAGTTGATTTTTTATGCTGTGTCTCACAAAGTGAAGGTAAGGAGACCTGAGAGGACCTGCTTTCACCATTAAAACACACCTCTGCCAAGATGAGTTTGGGGATGGTTTGGCTACAGAAAGCAATAGTAACAGATAATGACATCGCCTCCGAGTGTTCTCACCAGTCTGGAAATGGTGGGGGGGGGAGGAGAGAAGACCCATTTCTTTCATGCTACTCTGATAGCGAAAAACAAGTTGTTAGAGATCTATGATATTCTCGGTTTTAGGATCAACTTTTGTTTATATACTGTAATTTAAAGAAATTGCATTTACATGCCTAGTTTCTGTAATATTTGTGTATACAATACCAAAATCTTACAAGATGTAAATTGTGTATAACTGCACAGACTCCTTGCCCTAGGTGTCTGAGAACATTTTAAGTTTAATTCATATATTATAAAATGACTAGATGTGACTGTTGATTTACAGAATTTACATATCACAAAAATTAATTATTTGTGGTACTTAAGTTAATAAAAAAATGGTGATTTCTTTTTCTTTTCTCTCCGTTCTTAAAAAGCATTACCCAGTTGATCTGGCAATGATTATGTGTATGAGCCACAAATATTGATAACTTTTCCATTACATTTTTTCTTTTCTTTTATAGATATTAATATGTTTCTCGCTATAGTTTGTGTAACAACTTGTGTTCACGTTATCTATGTTGCTGTAATTTTTGTGCTTTAATTCCTCTTATTTTGACTGATTAAAAAAATCAAGCTCCTGTAACTTGCACTTTTCCCCAATCCTTAATACTCTTGTATGGCAACCAAAATTACTGTAAGAAATAAATATAATATTGCACTAAGGTTGTGGTTCTGATTGCAAACAGAGAACACTGTCTGGACTTTTGTTAAAAAAAAAAAAAAGTTGCCAAAAAACTTGTTGTTTGTTTTGAAAACACATAAAATGCTTTGACAAAATATAGGTAGAATTAATGGGAAATAATTGATTTATTGTTGGAAAAAGCATTTTCTGTTTATTTCTTCGTTTTTGTTAAAGCATCTTTTATGCCAAATGTTCATTTACTGAATTTCAGGTTCATGATTGAAGTTTGGAAAGTAAAAAAAAAATTTAGGAGAGGTAGAAAACTTCACATCTATTTGCCTTAAGGTGAATTTGGAATAACCATGGAATGTTCTTTGTCCTGGCTGAGCATGTGGGGGGGGATGCATGCCCTGAACTCAGTGCTATTGGTCCTATTCTGGGGCTATTCTGCAATTTAAAAAGACACTGAAAAGTAGGGGGTTTTGTGGTTTTGGTTGGTTGGTTGGTTGGTTGGTTGTTTTTTTTTTTTTTTGAGAGGAGCTGGAGATATTGTAGGGCAGAGCAGCTTTCCAGAGGAGAGAAGGGAACAGTGCTCCTTGTCCAACTTTGTGCATCTTGTGACTAAAAACTGTACCACTGGGGTCTGTTTTTACTGTGAATAAACAAGGCTTCAAATGAAAAAAAGAAAAAACAATTTAAGGAAACAATTCACAACTTCTTTTGGCTTAAGTTAAAAATTTGTTTTTCTATCTTTAAATGGTGATGCAATGAAGAATATTTTTTTATTTTTATTTTCTGAGATATTGGAATAAATGCCTAGAACTGTTGCCATTTGGTTTCATATGTTCCTTAACTACTGTTCTCTTCTCAGATGTTGTTCTAATTATCATTTTTGTGGCTACCTATTGCTTCTCTCATAATTCTCCAACAACAATTGCTTGGCGACTTTGTTTTGTTAAAAACACGGAAGAAAACCAGCCTGTTTGGGTTCTTTTTATTTATTTATTTCAGGTATTGTGGCATTCCGGTGCTAAACATCTTTGTATCTAAATAAAGTCAGGTATTTACAGTGCAAAAGAAAGTGCTTTGCAATTGTCTCTGCTTGTTGGCCAAAGAGATGAGGAGAGTTGATCATTGCTGTCATTATGTACATTGTATCAATGTGTTATGTTCTGTTTTATTCTTTGGTTTGGGCAGTTTTCTGAATTTTTTTCCTGTGTTTTTCTGTGAACTTTCATTCCTTTTGTCCTTTGATGGGCCATCCAGAATGCCACGATTGTAACAATACTTGGGAATGTGTGATTTAAAAAAAAAAAAAAAAATTATGTGCCTTATAATTTCCAGCCTGGATCAGCTACACTGTATTTAACATAAAAAAGCTTTATCTTCAAGGTGTTTTAGTACCTGACAAACAGAGTGTGCAGTGCTGGGGTTTGGAGGGAGCAGTTGGTGTCACTGCATTAGGAAAAACAGATAAATTGAATTGGTTTGTATCTTATTTTGCTACATTTTTTGGCATGACAAGCCTGATATTAAACCTTCTACTCAAATCAAGTAAATGGGGTGCGCAGGGTGGGGGGGGGGGGGGGGGAAAGGGAAGNNNNGGGGGGGGGGTGGAAAGTGAAATGAGACTGTTATTTTTAGGTTGTTTATTGCCATAAATCTTGGTTAGTGGTGTAGTTGACATGTGCTGTGTTTCACAGAGGAGGTAACTAAATGAACCAAGTGGACTTAATGCTGTTAAGTCTGCACCGAACAGGTTCCATACCGCTGACATCTAGTGGAGTCTGATGGGCATTGTCTCAGAGCAATATAAGGTCTTTTACAATATTTCTTTCTTTTCAACAACTGTCATTCTTTATACGAGAAAGAATTTTAGAAAATTTTGTCGTATTATTTAAGTTGGCCTCCATATGTAAGACATAAAAAGGCTGACTGTATGAATACATGAATACAATAATATGAATTACACTGAATGAGAAGTCTTTAAAGAGCTGTAAATGTGTTTTCTAGTCTATGTGTGCTTCTGTTTACTCAGTTTTATGTTTTGAATGTGAGCATCTCCATGTGATCCTTCATCTGCGTCCAGCACCTTTTTTATCGGGAGTATGGGTTTTTGTCTCCAGTACTGTAAATCTCAGACTGTTTTGACCAATTCCTGACATTGCAATCTGATGAACAGCAGCTCGTTTAGCTCCAAACTGCAAAAGAGAGTGAGGTCTTTAGGTCAGGAAGCAGTTCAGAACACCCAGGAGGGCTTATTTTCCCAGATGCACTTGCAGAATTTGGTTTCTCCAGTAAAATTTGAGGTTTTTTCCTCAGGACTGATGCTGGTAGGAATACATGCACGTGTGTGTGAGTCCTTGTATGCTTTCAATGTAAAGATTCTTGGGCAGCATTAGAAATTACTGTACAAATAGGACACCAGTGTTGCATGTGCTTAAAAATGTATTGGAATCAATGTCGCCGTGTACCTGTTTGCTCTGGAAATCTGAAGAGAATACAACATACAGAAATGTCAAAATTTTATTCATGTTTTAATGGGTTATTTTCCACTCGTATTTTCCCATTATCTGTCTCTAATCTCCCAACTTTCTTAAAAGCAATTTAAAGTGATAACTTGCAACTTCTAGGGAAAAAAAAGCCTTGGAATAGCTCAAGCTGAGGTTTGGGAAGAGGAGCTCACCTCTCCATGCACAGCCGTCTGAAACCTTGGATTCCTTTGCCTTAAGTATGTTCTCCTTAAAAAACACATCCTGAGGGAAGTGTTGCCTCATTACCATGATGTAAAGGATTCCCAACTGAGTTTTGGGAATGGCCAAACATGGCTCTTCCCACCCAACCTGCCCCTAGAAAATACTCAGTGAGGAACTACTAATACATGTCATTCTTTGTGCTTTTGCTTGGATCTTGTTGGTGCAGCTTGAGGGCTCCTTTGAAGCCAAATTCAGACCTGCAGTGGGAAGGGCAAGGTGAGAGCTCCAAGCTTCTTATTAGAGGAGGTCAGACAGAAAGGGGGCTGAGACAAAATTTACTTACCATTTACTTACTTTTTATTGATATAGTTATTACTTATCATTTCCTTGTCACACACAGTGTTGTTTTTATGGACATAGTCAAATTGGAGCTTTGTGTCTAATTGAGCTAAAAATACAATTGTGTTAGAATTTTTTTACTTCAATACCTGCTGAATCCTCTATTTATATATGATATATAAATATATACATATTTTTACATATATATGAGACATTTACTCTGTCTCAGCAATTTTACATCTTGACAAAGCATTGGATGTTGGTTTTAATGTGTGCAACAATCTGTAGGTCTGGTTACCTCACCTGTAAGACTTTTAAGTGCCCCAGGAACAGATGTTATGCTGTATGTTCCTCCTGAGACCATTTGAAATCTCCAATAATGCTAATTTCCTGCAATGCAGAGAAGACCCAAGCAGGGGTAGGTGACTTCCAGAAGCTATTTAGTAATTTTTAGAGAAGAATTTTTCCTTCAGAGACTACTTCCTCACCTCTCTGTGCATTCAGGGCAGATCATTTGTACACCTGGCTTTTTAGTCTGGCATTTTCTGCAAATGGTTTCATTCAAACCTGTGTTCTGGTACCACCTTGGTGCAAACTATTTTAAAGATAAGTCATTAATAGTAGAGCTAATACTGTTTGTGCTGGTGAAAGGGCTGGTTTATTCACAGGGAAGATCAATGATACACTTGAAAGACCAGTGCAGTGGAAAGAGAAAAGATTTTCTTGTACAACGGGTGGAGAATCTCTCCATTAATGCACAGGACTGTTGGAGGGGACAGAAAAGAAGAGAAAACTTTGTCTTGATAAAGATATGCACAGCACACAGCCCTGAAAAAGGCATTTTGCTCAAGAAATAAGGCCCTATTAGTGTGAGTGGGCTGGCTGGAGGGTGTTCACAGGAGCTCACCCAGGCAGCTGTAGGATCTGGGAGTGGGGGCTGCAGCAGGGTTTGGAATGACTGGATCTATTTAACCAAGCAAATAGGAGGCTGAAATTAGATGTCTGCTTTTCCCACTCATATGAGTGGGTGAGCTTCTAGCAGAGGGATTGTAACTAAAAGGAACATTGGTGCTGGAACATTTTACTGATTGGAGATGAATTCAGGATGGAAGCTGGGAGAAAATCCTAACAGTGAGAAGAATGTGGCTGTGGTGTAATGTCCTACAAGAAATAGCATGGGAGTTCACAACTCCAAGGGCTGGAAGTTCATAAATACAGAAGAAGGCCTGTGTTTATCTCTCATGGCACATGCTTTATCCTGGGCACCTCCTTACAAACTCTTCTGCCAAAGCCATAGGCTTGGAAAAACAGGGTGGAAGGATCCCAGCCTACACTGGGAGCAACTCCGCAACATTGGAAAGATGGATGGAGGCTCTAAAACAGTGTTTCCATGCTGGACAGAGGTGTAAGAGATGGTGCCTTCCAGGTGAAGCCCTTATTTTGTAGGAGTTCAAATTGTTCAGCCCACCATGGCATGGAAGAGGCTGTGGAGGCTCCCAGGATGACAGAGAGCAGGGTGGGACAGGAGGGATTGGCAGCTGGGAAGCCCAGCTGCCATGGTTACACTGGCTAGAGGAGGTGATTACATTCTTACGTATTAAATTATTTACTGTGATATTAAATTCCTCCCTGTGAGGGCAGGGAGGCCCTGGCACAGGTTGCTCAGAGCAGCTGTGGCTGCCCCATCCCTGGAAGTGTCCAAGGCCAGGTTGGACAGGGCTTGGAGCGACCTGGGATAGTGGAAGGTGACCCTGCCCATGGCAAAGGGGTGGAATGAGATGAGCTTAAGGTCTCTTCGCACTCAAAGCATTCCAGGATTTTATGATTCTATGATGTATTTTACACAGAAGAAGAATAATTAGACTAATACTGAAGCACGAGATGAAGCACTGGAGCAGGGAAACAAAAACCTAGGATATGCATCTAAGTGATGCCAAATCTGGCTGCAGTGTTAATAAATTTCAGGGGAGAGGGGCAACAATTTGTTCAGGCAAGATAAAATCCTGCCACTTCTGCACAAGCAGTGCATCCTCCTGTCAGCATAAAACAAGTGAAATAAAATAGCTAAAATAAAATAATGAGCTGCAACTCATGAGGGATTAAACTCAAGATTACATAAGACTAAGCAACTGGCCCTGATGTTACTGTTAACAAATGCCATTTATTCCTCACCTTCATGTTCTGGTTGTTTTCATGGCTTGTTTTGTTCTATTTTAAAATAAATAAAACAGCTAAAGATCTTTGCATTCATGTTGGAATCTATCACTCGCTTTCTATGCTAGCTGGAGGTTTTTATGTGTATTACATCACAGATGAAATCATCTCATAGATCGCTAAAAAAAATCAGAGCCAGGAAACACCAGATTTTGTAACACTTGAAGTAAAAGAAGAACAAATTCGAGTTACTCTTAACAGATTTTGTTGGATGGCCCTGTGGACATGACTCCATTCTTACACATCCCTCTATAACGGGGTGTCCCCACATTACCAGGATGGGCTGAGGCAGGAGGGAAAGGACAAGGAAAGAGGGGTAAGGGAAAGAAAGGAAAAGGAAAGAAGGGAAAAGAAACCCCTGTGGGGGCTCCTGCCCCTATTCTGTTGAAGCACCCAGACAAGCTATTCTCTCTGCAAAACCTATTTCACATTAGATGGAGGTTCCTAAGATCAAAGCGAAGGATTGGCATCTGGTGAGATCTGATTCACGACAAATTCCTTTGCAAGCATCCTGCTGACCAGAACATAAATTATGAGAGACAAAGGCACCTGAACCCCCTTCAGGGGCATTTCATCCTCCCCTCTGATTACTGTTTTTCACCTGCTCATATGATTCAGCCATGGGCTGAAGAACCAGGAGATGGGATGGTTCTCACCTCTCCTTTAGGAAGAGCTGGGGTCAGAGTGCTGGAAGTCTTACTCCTTTCCTCACACTGTTTAAGGGTAAGGATTTTTAATTTCAGCCTATTTTGGTTGAATGCTTTTGTTTTCTTGGGGGTTTTCTCTTCCTCCCAGCTGGAAGGTCATATCACACCCCCTTCCCTTTTCTACCTTAGAAGAGAATTTATCGGGGCAATACTAGGATGGGAGTTCAGTTTGTAAGGACAGCAGACAACTTACAGCAGTTTCTGTAAATCCTGAAAGTGTTAGCAAAAGAAATAATTTTTCTTTTAGCCATTAAATCACAGATGGAGGAGCATCCTCTGGTTAGAATGTTTTTCATCAAGGGCAAAAATCCTGTGTAGTTAACTACAACAACAAATCCTATGGCTCTGAGAGACTTGAAAGGCAAAACCATTATTTAGAAACAAACAGAAATCAGTAGATGATTCACTGTCGCCTAAAGGCTGACATGGTCACCTATTAATAAGGACATCAGTGTTACTGTCCAGGTGGAATGTGCCAATGCTTGCTCATTTATAGTACTGAAAACACAAATTTTATCTAACTATTTGAGGCCCTTGGGTTTATTATAAGAGTAAGTTTTATCCCTGAATTGTAAATGGAGGCTCAAAGAAAAGTCAGAATGAATTCGGTTTATTTTTGTGGGAGGTTGTTTTGGTTTTAAGTCTAAGACCTTTAAATACTGAATGTTTGAGATTGTACCACTGCCTTAAGCAGAGCTAAGAGGCAAAGCTGCCCTGTCAGTGGTCTTGGTGCTTCTCAGAGAAACTGTGCTGCTTTAATTTCGGTTGGGAAAACTGGCAGAACATGGCCCAACCAAGGTGAAGCAAGTGCTGGCTTGTTTGGTGATGTTTTTCTGTAGCAGTTTGAGAGTGATCATGAATCAAAGCTATCCAGGGACCTGAGTAACATTTCAGAAGGACTTAAATGCATTTGTTACCTAGGGCAGCATTTACATGGGAATTCAGGCAAGCACAGATGTAGGCAGGTAGCTGTTGCTTCCATTAATGAAAAGTGGAAACACTCAAGGAAAACCATTCTGTCACTGTCTGGTCAGCTCTCATTATTTCACTATTCTTTTTTTGTCCCTCTTTTCTTTTTTATTTTTATTTTTTGCTCAGGGCAGCTTCTTTTTCCTGACTAATCTCTTGTTCTTCGTGGATATCCCTTATTTTCCTTCCTAATATCCAATCTAAACCCACCTTCTGTCAGTTTGAACCATTCCCCTTTGTCCTGTGCCTCAGATCTCCCAGCCTGTCTCCACAGAAGTTGTCTAGACCAGGAGTACTGGAGTCGTAGCTGAGCTCTGTCAGGTGTAAACACCTCCTGTTTTTTGTCCTGTATGTTGCTGAAATCTTGGCTTCAATTATGATTTGTGTTTTTAATTACTCCCCTGGCTATCAGGTACTGCTCCAACCTACAGTTTGATGGTCTTAGTTTGGTCAGAGTTGGATATTTGTACTGTGATATACACCTAACATAAATTCAGAGGCAAATGTTAAAACAATGTCTATGCAATAGAGTTAATACAGATTGGAATTTAATCAACTTCTAATATGTTTAGTCCTTCAATATAAACAGCATTTTCTTCATAATATAGATACTTACAACTTCAGTGTAAGGTTTTGTTTGTAGTTACCAACTAGAAAAGCCAAAGGCCAAAACTAACATCAAGGCTTTACAGAAGGAAAAGGTTATTCAAACCTAAATTAACAGCAATGCAACTTTAAAATTAATAGACTCAGGTAGAACAAGCTCACTGGAGTATCTGTTTCCAGACTGCAATGGAAGTAACACCCAATATTTAGTAAAGAAATGTTATTATTAACTTGCAATACTCCCAGGCTATATTTGAGTTTGGGTATATTGCAATAAGAAAGATTTTGATTGCTTTTGTTTTTAATAGTGCTTTTTTGACCACATTAACACTGTTGTGCCAGAGCAGTGAGAGGCTTAGTTAATTACGATTTTTTCTGTAGCTAGCATATAGATGAATTCAGGGTAAGATGACACATGTAGTAGCTTATATTTTACCAGAAATGGTAATAGCTCTCTGTGTGCCTGGGAATAATCCTAGAATGGCTTAGGCTGGAAAAGCCCTCTAAGACCAAGTCCAACCATTGCTCCAGTTCTGCCTAGCCCACCACTAAACCATGTCCCCAAGCACCACATCTACGTGACTTTTAAATAATTCTAAATAATTTAAATCATGGTTGATCCTGAATTTGAACATAAAGCTACAAACACTTAGAGGCTGTGATGTGCACAGGTCGGTGTCCAGGGCTGTTTGACTAACAACAATATTATTAATGGTGTTAGAAACAGCAAAAATGTAAATGAGTTTGTCATCACCTGGCACTGTGGAGGTTAAACGAACACACACTGCTGAAGAAAATCAATAAGGGGGTGAGATGGGGCAAGGAGAAGATGACAAACACCTGGGAAACAGCACCTGGGGGCAGAACTAATCTCTCCTGCCATTCCTCAGCATGGCAGGCAAGGAAACGTTGGCTGACCTTGTATTATAAAGGCACTTAACTTTGTTTTATTTAGGGTGACTTGGCTCTTTGTGATTTAACCATGAAATATAAGAGCTCTGTTAGTGGTGGATGAGAGGATGAACCTTCCCATGAAAAAAAGAGCTGCTCTGGGGCTCTGGCTCCACTCTGGATCTGGTAGAGAACAGCTCCCTCTTTTCCAAAGTCTGAGCAAATGCTGATTCCTGTCCAAGATCCAACAAAAAGCCTGAGACTATTTTAAGAGTGTCTTTGTACTTTTGCTGACCCACCTTGAAACAAGAGCAAGGCCTAAAGAGTTAACTGAACCATTTCTCTCTAATAAGAGAAGCCCCCTCAAACCTGTTCTTGCTCAAGGAAAAATCTGTCCTGTTCTGTTCACTGCACCAAAACATAAGAAGAACGATAGAAACATTGTACAATAGGCCTAGGGGTAATAAATTAGAGCAAAATTAGCTAAGGTAGACATTTAAATCGGAGAAATAGGCCTCAAGCCAAGGCTTTCTCCAAGCTTCAGTGAGCGGGTCAGAAACAATGGGAAAGAAGGAAGGTCAAGCTGAAGAAGACTATTCCAAACCCCCAGACTCATGGGATGAAGAGCGGATGTACCCTCCTTGATTGAAAGCCAAGAGAAGCCCCGCCTGAGCTCCACCTATACTCCGCCTGCTTTTAATATGTATAGAGAGATGTTGTAATCACATGAATATGCATTTAATCATATATGAAAAGTGTATAAAAACTGATGATTTTGTGTGAACCGGTGGAGCAAGTTTGTCCAGCATTAGCTGGCCTGCTGCCCAGCGCTGTCAATAAATACCTTTGCTGCTCAAAGATGAAAAAAGGATTCTGAGGAGTTCTTTATACCGGTTTTTCAGTTAAACCTGAAGTTTAGTTTGTCACATGCTTTGCTTTCAAAGAAAAGGCCAATAATTACTGGTAGTAATAATTACTGCACTGTGTAGGCAAGAAAGCAAATCGCATAATTTCTCTAAAGCTTTTGTAGGCCCTACAAACCTTTTAAAAGAAAATCAAATTCTCAGCAATGTCCCAGCTCCTGACTTGCCATTAGCCTAATGTTTATTCTTCATTTAGGACTCCTGCTCTTGCAGTGGAGTTTGCTGTCTAGAGAATTACAGAATCTTCTTTAGCTTTTAATTTTCAGCATCTCTGACTTTTTTGCACTTTTGCTGCGCTACCTGAAACTTCTAGAAACCAAAATCTGGAATTTGAAACTGAAAATGCTGACCTGGGAAGTCATGTGAGCCCAGCTCTCTGAGGACCATCATCTTGTTTCATGGTGGGAATACTGCTAGTTTATGTCAACCAGAATAGCTGTAGGTATCCCCTGGGCTTTCCGCTGCGCAGCAATTACAGCTAGGAGGGCAAGGACACCAAAACCCACCCTTCAGCTCTCTGATTGTGACTTGGCCAGCCTCCTTTCTCTGCAGAAAGAGGAGAGATAAAGGCATCTAACCAGAGAGCTGTGTGATTTGTGGAGACTTTATGGAGCAGATTGGCCCCATGCCTTTTCTGAAGGCTAACAAGCAGGTATTTTTAACTCTGAAGTGCCATGATCTCTTTAGGTGATCATTTAGGTGTGCAGCCATTTCAAAGACAAGAGGGTATTTGAAATTCCATTCCCTGAAGGCAGAGCCCCATTTACAGTGGCCTTGGATAATGGAAATAGCTGATTTTTATTTTTTTTTTTNTAATTGTTTAATCAATTTTGTGTGACTGCACAAGGCCATCAAACCCTGGTTTTGTGGCAAGCTGTATTACACCACCAGGCACCTCTTTTTAGGGTTCCCTTGCCGCATGCAAGGCATTCCCCAGAGAGCTGAAGATGTATTGCCCCTTCTTCTGTCCCAGCTCCTAGGACAAATGTGTCAAGTAAAGCTATTTTTATCAATTCAAATTCCCTTTCTGGAAGCCATCCAAGGCAGTGCTCTGGACACTGAGATTGATTTTTGCTTCTTTCCATGGACTAATATATCAATTTCTCCTTTACCAAGTAACTTTAGAGCAGCTTCTGTAAATCAAGGGAGAAGCAATGGGTTCAATGTGAGGGGAATTTGAAGAAGCTTCTTTCAAATTTAGTACAAATTAGGCACCGCATCCTGTTGATACTTGGATATGGACGTGCCTGTATTATTGCAGCCAGAATCGCTAAGATAGAAAGTCTGCAGCAAGGTGAATATTGACTACATGAAACAGCAGTTCTTGGACTTCATACCACCAGGAATTGACTTGCTGGTGGAGTATTCAGCATCCCTGGGTTGCACTTTGAAAGTCTCTGTTATAGACTGAAGGGTCTCTGAAAATCATAGGTGGCTTCAAGTGTGCATTTGCAAAAGCTCTCATCTAAAAGTAGGGACTTCAGATAAATATCCTTGGTAACTAGCATTATTCTACTTGATAGAAAAGGCACCTAAAAACTAGAATATGCTGAGATAACTGAAGCTGGGAGGTTGTCTGGCACAGGGAAAAAAATGCAGAGGATAGACAGACCACATGCAAGGTGACAATTTGCTGGTGTACATTTTATCTAAGCCAAACCACCTCTTCAGAGGATATTTCCTGGTAATTTCTCTTGCCTCCGTTCCTCTTTATTGGTTAAACATGGAAAATCTTGTTCCTGCTCTTGAAAATCTAGTTAAAGTAAAAATCAACAGCAACTAGCAACATGAAACAGTCAACGGTATCTCATGAGTGAGAATTTCTCCACCTCCCATGCAATAGCTTTTCAAATTATGTCTTTTTACGTTTATTGTTCCTAGCAATTATTACAGAAATAGGCAAATTAAATACTTTAAAATATTTATATAAAAATACTTCATTGATTGTTCCTACTATGTGCTTAATTATAATTTAGAAGAATGATGCTCAGAAGTTTAAAATCAATTGATTAGGCAGTGAATAAAACTGGTGCTGCTGCTGCCTCCTATCAGCTAAACCCCAGTGACAACAGGATTGCATTAAGCAGTAATATGATAAATTCAAGGTGCCAGGAAAGTAAATGGGTCACCCAAAGTCAGACAAGGAATCAGTAAGACATCCATTAACAGAAATTAATGGGTTTGCCTGCTGCTTGTATTAGTTACCCACGAGGAGGGCTGAGCCAGCCCTGCTGAAGGGAAATGCTGATAGTTGGGGGTGGGGTTTTTTCCACCGGCAAGTGTTTTGGATAACTTGAGCAACTACTACTGATAAATTTGAGTGATCCTAAAAGTTTAAGACTTGATTCCTAATCTCCTAGTGGCAACAGCACAATCATAATGCTGATACCTAAATATGCTTGACAAGATATTATCTATCTCAATCTAGATAGAACATTCTGTTATGATAGTGAGATTACTGGTTTAGAGATGTTTTCTCCGTTAGGTGAGCCAATCCATGAATAAACTCCCAAAACTTAATATTAAGGGTATACTGCTGATAGTGTCACCTAACTTGTTTTTCCAATAATTCAATTCTTCCTCATTTCATCTCCAACAAAGGCCCACAGTATTTTCCTTGTGATACTGCTTATGAAGTTCGCACACAGTGAGTTTACTTTGAGCTTCCCCCTTTTTGTTGGAAGCTCATTTCTTGCCAGGCATGGCCTGTTTGCCTTTTAGTGGCTCTCACAGCCCTGCTACAGCCCCGTCCTGCAGCCAGGTTGTGCCCAGGGAGGGCTCAGGGGCTCTGCCTCCCCCCCATCAGGCTTCTCATCCCTCAAATCTGCCTTCAGCAACACAAAGCTTAAACAACACCCCACCACCACCCCTTTAGTGCAAAGCCCACCTGTGCATGCACACTGTCTTCTCATATTATGTGTTTTCAAGTTATCTGCTCTCACTCTGTATTTTGGGACTTGTGGCAGTGAGGGCTGAAGCTTTGGGTTTCCTGTTAATCAGTACCACTAATGAATGATTAGAAAAAGGCTGCTGGGATTTTCTTTCTTAGGTGTACTAGATTCTCAGAGAAGCTGAGGACGAGAAACTGTAAAATATGGACAGTACAGCACGACACTTTTCTGATGCCAAGGCTTACAGGAGCAAAGCCTTGGGAAGCACCTACCCTGTCGTGAACAAGAATAGCTTTAAAGTGATGCAAAAGTTTATTTCACAGTAAGTGACGGCTGTGTTTTCAGTAGCACTTAGTGTCCTGTTGCCACCAGTATTCCCAAAAGCCAGGAGCACCTCTTCCCACCAAAACCACAACTCACTGGGATTTCAAGCAGAAGTAACAGGCACACAAGACAAAAGACAAAACTTAGCCTGATGCTAAGATATTTAAGAAAAAGATTTTAAAAAGCATCTCTTTAAGTTCACCCAAAGTCTAATTTTGATCTAAATATTTCCATGTGGGAGAAGGATTAAAAGACAAAACAAATGGCATTTTGAGGAAGGGAAGTATGTGGAAGGCAGCAGCAACCTAGAAGGAGATAGGTACCTTCGCCACAGCTCTCCATATGAAATACAATTCCTTGTAGCAAAACCAGATAAGCTTGAGACTAGGTGAACTATCAAAGCAATTTAAAAACACATAGAATATTCCATGCAAATGGTTCAAAAAGTTTATTGAATATTTAATTTACAAAAATCATATCCCTATGAGGTGTTCTATGCAAAATTGGATAAAATAAACTGCGTATAAAACCCAACCCTAGTAATGCAAATACAACACAGAAAATGACACCATGGAAAGGAGAAAAAAAAAAAAAAAATCATGAGACACATATGACATTCATTAAGGATTGTCCCAACCATCCAAGCATTGGTTCAACATGATGCCTTCTTCCTTGATACATTACATATTTTACCATTTTTATACAGGTCTTCTATATTTCATTGGTCCAAGTTTATAAAAATTCTTCGCATTCTTTCTTAACTGCTACACCAGTAGCCATTTGCCTTTTGATCAGAAGGTGGAAACAGACAGTACATACATTGAACATGTGCACTATTAGATGCAATTTGCTATCTTTGGTAGGGACCCTAAATCTGCAGTGGTCAGCTTTCTAGAACGACAAGATTTTCAGGTTTGGGGAAAAAAAACCCAAACAACCTGGTTTAATTTTGTTGTTTAGTAGAACATTACTGGCAGTTTCAGTTGAACACACAAAATGTATAGTTGTCTCCTGCATGGTTTCAAAAGAGAGACTATTTATACGGGTTTTGAATCAAATTATTTGTTTTAACATTCCTTGACTTCAATATGTTCAATATGGTACCATAAAATGTCACTACTGCAGAGCAGGCCCTTCCTGGTATGAACATGGATGCATTGCGAATAGAACACAACTGCAATCCCATCCTGCCTCTTTTTCTCCCATTTAAAGTAATGGAATATTCCTGCAGGTAGACACAGATATGGATACCAGTTTCCTTGTGAACAAGCAGAAATCTCTCTGAGTGATTTAACACTCGTGTAGTAACTTTTCCAAGGTTTCCTGGGAAAGAGAAGGGTAAAGCAAATACAAAAAGTAAAGAAACTTGGGACTATCGGTGCTAGCGAGTTTGCAGCCCTCCTCTGGGATAACATGAGCAGGAGGAGCAGACTCAAGAAAAGATAATTAAAAAAGAGAAAAAAAAAATAAAAATCAATGCAAGAGCCAAGGAACTTCACTTTAACAGAGAAGGAAAAAGTACCAGACTGTTTCCTTCCTAACATTAATATTACATAAATACCAGACAGCATTGGATTAACTGCCATTAGCTGCAGCCTTCAAACATTCTCTTTGTTTTTTTCAAGCACTATCTGGAAAAGAAAAGAAAAATATTATGCACCTCCCCAGTCCTCCCCACTCCCTCTTAGTGGAAATGCAAACAACCTGCATAGTCATGATTTTCTTAGCCGAAAACACTTAGTGGAAGACTAACTAGACTGAAACACTGAAGTAAATCTGCTCACTTATGAGTAAATATAATAATAAAATAACATGCAATATCACAGCAGACAGCTAAACTAACTGTCCTCCAAAAGGCTTTTTTATGACAATTGCTAATTTGGCAGAGAAGGAACGTTCCTAAATGCATGAAAATAATCTGAAGAGCCTTAGTGACAAAATGTAGTTTTACAATATATTAGCGATTTTCTGTGGCATAAACATCTTAAAAAGCATCAGCAAAGTATTTAATATAAAAGCAATACGTGTATATACCCCCCCTCCGTCCTCAGAAAAAGCATCACGATCTGTAGTGTATTAAGTCATGTGACTGGGGAATTAAGGCATAATCAGTGGACAATATTCCTCACTGTCTGAGCTCCACATAATTGGCAGGGAAGAGCCCGTATCGGCCTTTGCAGACCCCCCTCCACCAGCCATCGTCAATCATCTCAATGTTGGTGATGATGTCATCTGGGTCAAAGGAGATCTCGTCGTCCCCTGCTGCAGAGAGAGTTCAGGAGGCTCAGTGTTCAAACAGAAGCAGCCAGAGATTCCAAAAAAACTAACTCAGGATCAACCAGAGATTCCAAAAACACACAACAGCATCAACCAGCTGAGATGTCAAGCAGCTCCCTGTACTAAGGGTGTAAGGAGAGCCCTGCCAAAAGGACTCAGGGGTGATGGTGGGTGAGATGTGACCCAGCCATGTGCACTCACAGCCTTGAAAGCCAAATGTCTCCTGGGCTCATGCCACAGGATGGGCAGCAGGGGAGGGGAGGGGACTCTGCCTCTCTGCTCTGGTGAGACCCCATCTGCAGTGCTACTGGGGCAGAGGAAGGACATGGACCTGTTGGAGCGAGTTCAGAGGAGGCACCAAGATGATCAGACGGATGGAGCACCTCTGTTGTGACGAAAGGCTGGGATAATTGGGATTGTTCAGCCTGGAAGACAGAAGGCTTTGGGGTGACTTAATTTTGGCCTTTCCCAGTACCTTAGAGGAAAGATCGGGCAAGACTATTTACAGTAGTGACAGGATAAGAGGGAATGGCTTCAAACTAGAAGAGAGTAGGTTTAGATTGGATATTAGGAAAAATGCTTCCCTGTGAGGTTGGTAAGACCCTGGCACAGATTACCCAGAGAAGTTGTGGCTGCCCCATCCCTGGCAGTGTCCAAGGCCAGGCTGGACGGGGCTTGGAGGAACCTGGTGTAGTGGAAGGTGCCCCTGCCCATGGCAGGGGGCTGGAACAAGATAATCTTGAAGGTCACCTTCCAACCCAAACCATTCTAGGATTCTATGAAGAGTGTTAACACTTGGTTAAAAAAGATTTTGACAAGTCCCACCATTTCCAGAAACATGAGTGAGTAGTTTTCAAAAGTGTTTCAATGCTACTGATAAATCACTGGTGTCCTAATTCTTCATGTATTCATTTCATATACCACTCGAGGAGACCAAAAGATAAAAAGGCAAAGGAAAAATCCAGACTTACCTGTGCAGAACAGAGATTTCAAAGACAAAGATTAAAAAGAAGAGCTTTGCTTACCAGCTTGATAATCATAAAGGGCTATGGCTGTAATTCCAAGTTCATTTTCATATTCATCATAAGCATTTTCTTCTAAAGAAAGAGGACAAAAAAAAATCAAAACATGAAGCACACTACCTATCACCCTGAATTCTTTTCTGCTGTGCTCCTCCTTTAATTCCATTGCTAGCCCACATAGCAAGCAGGGAATGCCAGATTTTAGCAGTGCCCACATATTTTCTGAAATGGCCTTTTCCCCTAAATCACACACAATTAAAGCCCGGAAGAAAGCATTCAAAAACAGGCACTTAAGACAGTAGAAATTAAAAATCATAACTCTTATAATGCTTCTGTAAAATGTGACAGAATAAAACTGAGCCCAAGATGACTGTGTAAGAGAATATTTAATACAAGTTTACTAGGAGCTGGGGGAGGAGAAAGGGGCCTGTCTAAAATTTCCAGGTTTTTGTACCATAGCAGGTTCATTCTTCACACCTCATTTAGTAACCAGAAAATATGAGAAAAAAATAGGAATTCAAAAGAAACTTATTCTTGCTGTTTCAGTAGTTTCACACATCCCTACTCCATCCCCTCCCAGGCACAGAACACACCACATCAATTTCTAACTCCAAGAAGTATTGACAGAATTTTCTGCTGGCTCAGCACACGTTTCATCTCCATCTCTGTGCTTTCTTCTCATGTTAAGCTATATTCCAAAGGGTGGAAATGGTTACCCCTAAATTTCTTTTTGAACTGAGACCCTAGAGAGGACTGTAACTACTCCATCATCATCTCACTAAAATTAAGTAAATTCAACCTTGCTCTGGCCATATCTTAATTTTCTAATTAAAGTTTTTTGGTGGAGAATCTAAAAAGTCTCATCAGAATAAGCCTTTTTAAAACTTAGGATAGTGTGCTATCAGCACAACTACTCATTAAGTTATTGCACAAGGAAATAAAATTCATCTTAAAGGCTTTCATATTAGAAACAAACACTCTACCTGCTTGGTAATGGTCTCCTGCTCCTGCCACTTCATAGACAGTCTCTGGTTCGTATTCTAACTCTCTCTGGCTCACTGCTTCCTGGTAGTTTGACTCTGCAGCTTTGTAGCCAGACTCTGGCTCATGTGCAGCTGGATAGGAGGAGCAGGAATTCTTGTAGGCAGACCCTGCCTCAAAGGAAGCTGCATCCTGCAGAGAAACAGGTGAGGTTCATCAGGGTTTTGTTAAAGATTCCTACACTCAAGATGAAAAATCATATCCTGGAAGTGATTCCAACATACCTCGTAGACTGGGCTGGAGGGTGCCTTCTGCTCAGCTGGCTGTGTGACAGGAGAGGGTGGGGGAGTCTGTTTCTTGGCTTTAGCTTGTTCCTGAATTGAGAAGAAAGAAAAACTTCAGTGCAGTTTAATCACTGATGTGATGACGCTGAACAAGAAACAACCCTCCACTAAGAAAGAGAGGCAGCACATCCTGCAATAAACTGCTGGGAGCAAAGAACTTGACTGCCTGGATCATTGGACCTCCTGAAGGTTGGAGACTGGCTGTACAACAGAGGCTCAAAAATGCAGGAAAGCAGAAGAGAAACAAGTGAAGAAACAAACACCCCACAGTACGTATGCATGCATGTGTTTAAAAAACAGTGTTCTCTGGCATGTTTCCCTAGGAGCTGCAGGGTGTTGGTGTTCATTATATTCACTCTATTCACCAGCTGGCTGGGCCTCACGTCCCATTTTAGCCTAAATTTAAAGAACCTCAAGCCCACATGTCCTAATTGTGCAACTGATTCATTATCTTTGGTGAGAAATGGCCCTGCAAGCTCTTGCAGGTCTGCAAAACATCTGCCTGAATAGCACACACAAAAGTAGGTCCTACATACTGACAGTGAGGGATTCAAACATTCAGAAGAGTTAGATGTGGTAGAAATAAAAGCAGCATTGCTACTGTATTCTGTGACACAAAGAAATCTGGCACTCAAGCACTTCATGCAGTGCCATCCCACATGTGAATCCAGAGGCCAAATCCATAATCCCTAGAAAGCCACTCATTAGGGAGCAAGGACACTGTAGCACAAGAAATGCAACGTCTCTGGCATGACTTAAAAGAAGGTTGTCAGGTAGCTATTTCATTTTGCTTCTCTTTACCATAGGGGAAAACTATGAATCTAGGGCCAAGCTGTCTTTATTGTAAAAAAAGAAGAGAGAATATGCGTTATGGGAATCTGTGCACTCCTGTAGTTCAGGTTCATCAAGCTGTAAATCCCCAAAGGATTCTCAGGAGAAATCATAGTCCAGAGACAAGACTCTGTTACAAAAAATTCTTCCTTTCCTTTGCTTGTCACAGCTCAGAAAAAAATACATCTAACAAAGAAAGCAAAGTGTGACTTGAGAGCAGAGCCAGCTTTGAAGACAATTCAAAGCTTAGTCCTATCCTTTCTGGAAAAAGTCTGTCCTCATGCAAACCCTCCCCTCCACTTCCAACTCCTGTGCTACAGATGAAAAAGCACCACCAAAGTGATTACTAGAAGTCAAAACTAAGTTAGGGGACAAATTATATACCATCAATCCATTAATGATGTCACACATGGCAACGGTTTGGCTAATTTGTCCTAGGAAATGGGTCTCTGCAATCCAGACTGGAGTTGTGGACAGACATACCATAACTGCCATAAAATATTTAGATTGCACAGCCCTCCCTCAGGCTGGGTTTTGCACCACAGTGAAATGTCTCATGTTCTCCAAGGCAGCAGAAGATAATGAAATCATGAGGCACCATCAACTCAAAGCAGCCGTCAAAGAAGAGCTCCCTGAGCACCATCTGACTACATGACATATGTGAAAAGCAAACCAGGATTACCAGTAAACAGAGCTCCTGAAGGAACACAGTCCATATGTATGTTCCCACTGTGGGAGCACATGTGCCCACATACTTTCTAAAAAGTATGACTTTCTTCCTTTTATGTGAAGTTCACTTAAAGAAACCAAGTTCACCCAAGTCAAAGTCCATCCCCACCCTTTGCAGTATCTGTGGATGGTGTGGGTCACATTCCTGCCCCCTCCATGTTCAGCTTGGGAGCAAGGGGCAGTGCCAGCAGTGCCATTTCAGCTCCCCTCAACCTTATCCCCCCTCTCCCAGTGTCTGCATAATCTCACAATTAACCATGGAGATGTTCAGTCTGTAAGAACATTAATCAGTTACGATGAAATTTAAATACCAGCTTTGGGGGAAACAACTTCGAATGTGTCCAGGCAACAGAATCTTTGATGAAGCATAAGAAAAATCAAGCATAATGGCTTGAGTTTAACCCACACTTACAGCAAAAATACCAGTAAAGATAAAATGTAATTTCTTAGATAGGAAGGAGACAAAAAAAAAAAGAAAGACATAGCACCTCGATGACTCATGAGAACATGTGGAACTACATTTAAATCCTTCTGGAGAACTGTTTCCTCAGCAGGAGGAAACCTCAATGAGAAATTGGTAACAAAAGCCTGAATTCACCACTGCCCATCCACAGATCTTACTTGTGATCTTCTGATCACCCAAAATGAATGGCAAGAAAGCCAATGAAGCAGGTGAACTTCTTCCCCCACTCAGCCCAGACTACAAGCCCATGCAATGGAAGGGAAAGCTAAGCAGAAAGCCTGAGTACTTTGTATGATCTCCTCACTGGTTAAAAATATGGCTCCAACTGGGTTGTGACAGGAATAGTCTAATGGAGAGACATTCAGCATCTACAGCAAGCTGTGGACTCCACACCCATGGAAATGTTCAAGGCCAGGTTGGATGGGGCCCTGAGCAACCTGTGGAATGTGTCCCTCCCAGGGAGGGGGTTGGAACTGGATGATCTTTAGGTCCCTTCCAACCCAAACCATTCCACAATTCCGCGATCTCCTCCTCTCCCAGTTTTCTCCGGCACAGTAAAGAAACCCAAATAGCGCTTGGGGGCAGGTATTAAAAGTGCACATGGATGAAAGGCAGCATCAGAAGAGATCACTGATACAGCTGAACTCCCATTCAACTTGTGATACTTGTATACAGTGAAAATATGCTCACAGTGCACATCTTGGGAAAAAAAAGCAGATCACTTTCAATGTACAGAGCTGATTTATCCTATAAAAGCAGAATTTCCCAAGCTTCAAACACAGCTCAAAAGGAATCCAGAGGTTTTCAGAAGTCAAACTAGACACAAGATACTTAAGTTTCAGCACAGCAAAACTACAGAGCTATTTGACACAGCACTGGCCTGAAGAGCAAAGCTGAGGAGCCGAACCACTGAACCAGGCAGGGGAACTGGTTTGGGTCTAGTTAACAGAAATTATGGTTTATTTGTTAGGGTTAATTTTCCACTTTGGTGTGACTATAAGGAAAAGGGTACCTTGAGAGTGCCGCCTGAGCTGCCACGCTGGCTTGGGTAGGCTTAGTTAATCTGAATAACATGAAGTTTCACTGCAGTGTATTTCTCTTAGTTTAGGAAGATCAGAGCTGGGTTACCAGAAGCCTACCATGCATTTTTCATACTCTCAAAACAAATTAAGTTACATCAAGTCTAAATCTGTGATGAATCAGACAATATTGATGGAATGGGATGAACATTGCACTGTGACATCCTTTGGCAGCGTCCAGATAAGGGGAAGTATCCACCACATCTGAGAAACCTGCCACTGGCTCTGCCCTATTTGTTCTTAGTCAGAGGACCAAAGAGATATGAGAAACCATCTGTCTTTCCTGGATTCCAGATGTCTCGTAGAGGATGTTGAGACAGGTTTTATTAGTGGGGCTGTGGCTGCTGGCACATGTTGGCTCTAACAATGAAAGATACTTTTGGCAGAAAATAAAAACAAAAGAGAGGAAAGAAAGAGGGGAAAAAAGAAGGAAGTATGAAAACTCCGCTCACAGCCAGACAGGAAGAGCAGTAAGGAGGTTCCCAGGAAGCATTCTCCTCCTCTAGGTCTCTTCAGCACATAAAGAGACAATGATGAAGATGGTGAGGAGGGCCATTTTTCCTGGGCATCTCCTGTACTTGTCATCAGGACCTGCTCAATCTCCCTACTGGTTGTACCTGCTTGGGACTCTATTAGCACTGGCTGGAGCATGTCTGGGCATCAGTGTTACATACAGGGTGGCTTTGAAGTCTCAGTGCACCTGCATGGCCAAAGAGCATTTATCCAGAATTTAAAAATTGTATCTGTGTGTCCTCTGCTTAGTCTCCTCTAGTATAAACTGATATCTGTAACACAAGAAGTGAAGGAGAAGGGGAAAAGAGTCACTATTCTTACCCCAGCACCAACTGCTTCCCTCTTCCTGCCATAATATCAAGGTTATTACAGATTATAAGTATGAGGTCATCAAATGAAAATACCAGCATGGGACCACAAGCGAAACTGCCACAGAGGCTCTGAACCTGCAGCAGCCTGCACAGAAGGTCACCCAGCTGCAGACTGGTCTTACTGGCCTGGGTTACTGCTGACAAGTCACCCCAGTTCACTGTGTAACAAGGCACAAATGAACAAGACACAAAAGAACAAGTCACTACTAATGCACTCACTAGCCCTTCCACCTCAGCAGCAGAGTTTCACCAAATATGCAAACTCTGTAAAGCTGGTAAGATGTAATTTCTGACTAATTGCTTCCTGGAATTATCTTGCTTATGAATAACGCAAAAAATCACAAAGCTTTAAACCACGCCAAAGCTAAGTTGATTTTTTTAACTCCCCAACTAAGAATCAATTAACATTTGTAAGATTATCTTCCCCTAATCTCCTGGCTGCGTGCTTATAGCAGTGAGTGGTACCACCTCCATCTTCCGCAACACTGATTCCAAAAAAACAGCTTCACGAATTACCATCATGGTCTTAAACTTTGTGAACAAGCAGGGCCTTTTGAGAACCACAGAGCTCTCCCTTTATGTGCTCCAACATGCCCAAAGGAATCTGGTACTACCAAAAGGCAGAAGTAGAGGAGGGAAAGGTCAGGCTGCAAAGGCTAATGCTCAAAATTAGTATATTTTGGGACAAGCTAATTAAAGAAATTCTATACTATTAAGTGTTAACCTATCCCTCTGTGTGCTGGCTGGTAAACACATGGTGCACACTACAGGATGGCTGCAGTCACACACAAGTAAAGTACAGGTACAAACACAGACAAACATACAAGTGGCTTTAAAGCCCATCTGAAAGAAAGGGAAGTATCCTTTCTTAAAGATGCCCTTTTCTTCCAGCACTGTACTGAAACACACTGGCCATGCTGTTCAAGTGGGATTTGAATCTTACTGACCTCCAGTTTCCTTCGAGCCTCCTCCTGTTCCTGTTTCTCCCTGGCCATTCTTTGTGCTCTCTCAGCTTCTGCCTTCCTTCGGTCTTCCTGCTCCTTTTCCTTGGCCAGGTTTTCAAAGTTAGCTCGGATGATGCTTGTTTTATTAGCAACTGCAACATGGGAAAGAATTCAAGTCAAATAATGCTGTTTCAGGAGCTGAATAAAGGTGGCCTGAAATGAGTTTTCAGCACAAATTTCTGCTTTTCTGCCCTCAGAGCTCGCAGTCCATTCAAAAAAAGTCCTTCTATCCCTCTTTCTCCCTCCTCCCTTCCAAGCCCAAACCTCTTGTGCACACATCCCTCCTCTCCTCCATGGTACAGCTTCCACCACTCTGATACTTTTTATTCTCCCTTCCTCAACTCTGATGACTCCCAAGGGGATTAAAAAAAAACAAACCACAAAACAAACGCCAACAAACCAAAACAACCTCTAAATGGAGGAGGGAGAGTGGCTGAGGTTTCTAGAGACCTGCACATACAGCAGTTTTACTCAGCACTGCTCCATGAACAGTAATATCCTGGCTTTTAGATATTATCACCTCCGAAGAAAGGATTTGGTGCCAATGCCTTACCAGTTTCTATTGGCTTGGTCTTCTGGTAAGTTGATGCTGGTTTCTCAATATCTTCAAAAGTTGCTGCATTCTGACAGTGAGGAGAAAAAAGAATACATTTTAACCCCCCCCACCAACACTCATGAAGACATTCAAGCAGCTTCAATCCGTGACATTTTATTGTGATACTGTCCCTATGGCTTTTTTTCAGAACATCAAATGAAATCAGGAAGAATGAAAGCTTCACAAGGGGAATAATCCTTTCTGTAAGTCAAACTGCCAAAGAATTAATCTTTAGGGGCAGGTTCAAACACATCAAAATCCTAGTAATTGGGGAGGGGGGGGGAAGTTTATAAATAGATGACTCATCAGAACTATGAGGTAACATCCTAAACATATACTGTGTAGCTGTTGCTGTTCTAATCCACATTGTACAGAATTTCTAGCATGGTAAAAGATTCCAGTTCCCTTAAAGAGGCAGATATTGTTGAAACTGAGGAAGTATTTTAGACAAAAATATTCAAAATATGAGGTTTTTTCAAATGAATGGTCTCGAGTCCTGAAGCCAGAAGTTAAAGAAATGCTACAGACTTTCAAACTTTGCTACTTTCTTACTTTCAAATGTTCTACACAAAGTTGAGAGTAAATTTATTTAGTAGAGAAATCTCAGGGAGGACTTTTTCATCTTCTATCTTGTTAAATTAGAAAGTAGACAGTTAGAAAGGGGGGTATCAATTGCCCTATCTTTCACTGTTCTAAACACTAAAACAAATTCTCCTAAGCAGAAGGTCCCTGATAATCAAAGTGGGCGAAGTTGGGTAGGTATCAGACACCTATTTTAAGCATCCCGCTAAAAGCATTTCCTCAAGATATAAGACATTAGCTAGCTGTTAGAGACATGACTAAAATTGTGAAACTTACGGATTTTCTTATTCTTTTGTATTAATTTTTCTATTCTTTCATTTCCCTCCTTCAGTGTCCCCTACTTTAACAGATACACTACATACATGAACACACATACAGGTGTATATAAAGTGGCTCTGTGTTATAAACTTGCTTTTTGAAGACTTAGAAAAGCACAGAACTCTACTGTAAGACTGGAGAAGTACCCAGAAACACAGAGCTGAGCACTACAGATCTAACCAGACTATTTTGTACCCCTACAGCCTACTTAAGTCATGGCTGTCCTGAACCACTCACCTTATCCATCCGATCTTTCTGCACACCATACTTCCCTCCAAATCCCTTGGAATAATCTAAAAGCAGGATAAAAATGGGTCAGAGAGCAGAGAGTTTGTTGTGCCTCCCACCTTCCTATCAAATGCAAACAGCCATCTCAGATGCATATAGCCACTTCAGCTGCATGCAGAAAGCACAGTGACAGCAGCCAAAGAAAATGCAGCTTGGTTTTGGTGCAGGAAGGACACAAGAACTGCAAGAGCCTCTGGGTAACACCAGCAGATGACAGACTGTGGGCCCACATGCATTCTCTGAGTAAACATGAAGCTGAGGATTGATAAGGCATCAAGCAAGGAGTAAGGCATGAGTCCTTCTAATGCATCACTTCTGTAACACAGGCTTTCACAGCACCAATCCTTAGCCCTCTGCAGGGATCACAGAGCCTAAGCCAGTTTGCTTTGCTCAAAGGAGCAATGTCCAGTCTTCGGTGACCACAGAGGTGTTTATTTTTTGCTCTTAAACTTGGTAAATTCTATGAATGGCAAGAAAATAGAACAATTTCTCACTCTAGTGGATTTGGTCATGATACTCAACTGATGAGTATTAAAGTAATTGGTAGTAATTCCTGCTCTACACATGGAAAAGGGGCAATTCCACCAAACAGCACAAGCCTGCAACACCTCACCAGCACAAAAAATGGGGTGGCTGTGCTGTCCCCTGCCACCCCTGCGCTGCTCACTCTTCCTCTCACCTTACACTGACTCTGGCACCTGCTACACACTCCCAAATCACATTAACTCACCAGTGGCATTAACAATAAAAACGATAACAAGAGCAGTTTTCTGGTCTTTCCAGTGAGCTGCGCTCTGACAAACGTCAGAGGAGCACTAGAGCAGCACAACAGCAGCAGCAAGAGTGTGTGGCTGGAAAAACACCCCTTTCTGGTGGCAGTGAGCTTTAGGAATGTGCCCTTAGACTCTGTGGATGGACAGGCTTTCCTACACATCCTTGGAATACAATTACAGTTCTCTTCTCTACCCTCAAAACACCTGGGTCTCCCTGCCAGCTATTTTAGGGTTTGTATTCAGGCTCTGCTAAGGCTCATCTGACACTCTAAAAGTCTGATTTGTGTCACTGTAGCACATCAGAATGAACAACCTCATTTTCTTCAGCTTTGTATGTATTTTCAGCCAGAAAAAATATACTACACTTACATTTTCCTGATCCAGACTCCTCACTTTAAGATAACGGAAAACCAGGAATTCATGGTTTGTACCCCAACTATTTCACAATGAATAAAGAGAGCATTATAACAGCATTTGCTCACCCAAGAACCACAAACATTCCCTACTTGTTGTTTTAAAGATCACAATAATTTTTAAATGATCTTGCCATAAGCCATTGCTTGTTAATGGTTACATGCATGGTCCTTATCTATTTTCCCAACAACTTATCCAAGTAAAACTTAACATTTAGTCTCTAAACTGCTAAGCATGACTTCATTAACATCATCCTGACAATAAAGCTGTTATTATCACACTAAATGCATGATTTTGTAGAACTCTTAACTAAACATTAGACATATATCCTGAACACAGGATTACTTGATATAACATTTTGAGAATAAAATGGGAGAATATTTGCTGGATCATGGAGTAATAGAAGCACAAGAAAATGTCTGCACATTCCTAGCACAGATCTACTCAGACAACTATTCCAGACTGTGTGAGAATTTGGTTGCAGTGTTAAGAAAGTAATAAATGAAAACGGTGCCTTGTTGAGATTCATGCTTGGCTAGTTTCTCCTTGTAATCAAACCCCACAGCAGATGGGTCCTGCCTTTCTGTCTGTACACCAAATTTCCCTCCGAAACCACTCTTATAGTCTGAAAAAGCCACATGTGATAAACTAAAACTGAGGGAGAGTCAGAGACACTCAAAATTATTCTTGCAGTATTTTCAGTAATTTTGGATGGTGGGGGAAAAGAAAAAATCTCAAGACACTTTTGTAAAAGTAAATCCAAAAAAAGTTTTGACTTGAGATTAGGAAGAGGTCAACATGATATATCAGATGTAAGAAAACCGTTCTGAAGTCACAGAAAAAAAGCATTTATCAACATTTTTCATCCATACTGCATAACGTACTTGCATTTGACCAAGGTCACGAACACAGACACACAGATATTATGTTCACCAAACCAAAACAACAAAAGATACAAGAGAATAAACAAAACAAATAACAAAAGATACAGGAGAATAAAATGAGCTTCCTTCATCAGTGTGGTTAACATTTGCACAGAGATCTGACTTTTAACGAGGTGTGAAGTTGGGGTCTACAGAGATTACCCTCCAGATACTATATATATTTTGGTTAAAGGAAGGAGCAATATTTCTGCTGTCACATGGCTTGAGGGGGAAAAAACCTCTCAGCTCAGAGATCATTCCCTACTGCTGCTTAGGGAACAGTATTTACACATAAATATATATATATGTATATATATATGCTATGAAATGAGACAGGGCACAGAAAAAAGGGTTTCAGGTAATCTTCTCACAACCAATCTGCTGGAGCACCCAACAGAACAATATTCTGAGGGTCAGGTTTAATTTCTTTAATTAAAAAAATACTAATTTCTCCAAGTTAAAGGTGGTGACAGACAGAGTGATGGGGAACAACTGTTGTATTTTACAGCTTTTCTTCTGGCTACCAAGTATTTCATAGGAATAGGCACCTCGCAGGCCATGATAAAGGACAACATTAGATATCAGATTTCCCCTGCATGAAAATAGGGATATCCATAACAGATTATTTGTGGAAAGTACAAAGAAATTGCAAATCTGTGCTTTGTATGAGTGAACTGAAAAAGGAAAAAATAATCCAAGCTAATTGTAGACTCATAAAACTTCTCCAGAGAGAACTCAGCACTAAGTCTGAGCTTTCAGGGACCTCGTATCAGCTGTGTAAAACCTGCTTTGCGAACACCAGCACAACCAGTACACAGCAACCAGTCCAACACAGAAAAAGGAGACTCATATCAGCTCCTGTAACTGTGGCCAAAGACACCGGGGGGAGGAGGGTTCACACAGGGAACGGGAAACTCAAAATGAGGGAACTCCAAAAGAACAACAAAGAGCTGTGAGCTGATGTACCTTTCTGGGACTCGTGAAGCTGCACCTTTTCTTGGTGGTCCCAGCCAAGGGCACATTTGTCCTGTCTGTCTGTCTGCACACCAAACTTGCCTCCAAACCCCTTCACATAATCTGTGTGCCAGAAATTGCAGAAAACATAGTTGCAATTTATTATAATTTATAATAAATTTATTATAAATAATAATAATAAATTTATTATAAATAATTATAATAAATTTATAATTTATTACAATTTATTACAATTTATTATAAAATGTATTTATTAAAAATGTATTTATTAAAAAAACACCAAAAACAAAAACAAACAAAAAAAACCCATTATGGCATAAGCTGCCCTGTCATTAATGATAACATCTGTCACTCTCCCTGCTACACTTCCTCAACAGAGAGAAAGGATAAACAGGTAATAACTTTGGGATTACAATGCAAGGAATCACCAAAAATCTCACACAGACTCAATAATATTTAAAGATGTAAAGAATCTGAGGCATTTTCCACCTAAAGCTAAAACACACATACACACACACACACACACACACATATATATATATATAAATGCACAATAGATATATAAAGAATGAAGGACTTGATGCTGCCTCTGAATAAACCAGATCTGTGCAATTATGCATTTATTTCAATAATCAAGGTCCCCTGGAAATCAGGTTGTGAAAATCAGGCAGAGTTTGCAATGCCTTTCTTTTCATTTAAGGCAATCCAAAATCTGCACACAAGGGGTAAACACACATTTACCACAAAAAAACCCAAACACACCCACAACCCAAAAAAACCTCCACAAAAACAACATTTTTCCCAGGTTTAAAAGAATTTGAACTTCTATTTTTAAAATAAGATGATAAAAACCTTTCTGTGATTCATGTTTTTCCGTTTTGCCTTGATATTCAAAGCCAACAGCACTTTTATCCACTTTGTCCTTGTCGACACCATATTTACCACCAAAGCCCTTGGAATAATCTAGAAAGAAGATTGAAGAATTTTGTAAGTGTTCAATAACCAAAATATTACCTTAAAAAATTGTGATCAGAGCTGCTAACATTACATCATACATTAAAAGAAGCACTGACATCTTTAGTCAAACTTGATTTAAGGCACTGATGCCACAAATCCTTCAGAATACATAAATCCTTCAGAATATATCCTCCAGGATGGAAAATAAAATAGAATCCTGTCAGTAGTTCAACTGCTTGGTAATATCAGCAATTCAGCTACTTGACTCCTTAATAAAATTCTTAAGACACTTATACCACAGTGAACTTCAAAACCCATGTCAGCAGCAGCATGGATGCTTTTAAACAAACACCTCCTTCTTCTTGTCAGGATTTCTAGAGTGCAAACATTTCTTCGAGATAAACAGAAAACAGATAGCAAAAGTGTCACAATTTTTCAATAAAATTGTTGATTTTTTGATCAGAGATGCCTGGAAACCTGATTAGCAACAAAATGTTCCCTCTAAACAATGCTAACTGATAAATGCTTTAATTTACCAACAGATGACGCTTTTAGAAGCACTTTTCTGTGGTGGTTAAACTGCTTACAGATCCCAGTACTTTAATCCACGGCTTTTCAAAAGAAGTCGTAAAACTATGTGCCCTGTTTCCAAAGTATGGCAGTCGGATCACCACTTAAAACCAGGCAGAACTTAAATTTTAGGTAACATTTCAGCAACATAAATTTATTCAGTGTTACCTTTCAGCAGGTTGGGAGTGCAAGAGATGCAAAACATTAATATTTTACAACATAGCCTGTGGTCATTGCCTACAACATCAGAGTATGAGCCCACTAATGTGTCTATTCACCCTTCTGGGAGTCGTATTTCTCAGTTTTCCCCTGGTAATCAAACCCCTGCACTCTTGTCCACTCTGTCAGCCCGTACTCCATATTTTCCACCAAAACCACGTGAGTAGTCTGCACAACAAAAACAAAATGAAGACACTTTTCATGGATACATCATATCCTAGCAATTGAAAGGGGGGGAAAAACGTTATTTCATAACTGACTATTAAGTCTTTAGCCTTTAGCACACAAAGTTAAGCTTAATTTTGAACACAGAAATAGGACAGGCAGCAGTCCTATGGTTTATGATGGTTCCTATTAAATTGGCTCCCTATTTCCAACAGAGTGCAATATTCCAAAGAACAACTCCCAGTATTTCTAAGATATCCCTGAACCTCCCTTCTAACAGGAAAGTAAGACTCTCATTGACACACTATTTCCTTGCCTTAAAACCTCTTCAGCTCATGAAACTGCTTTGAAATACACTTTTTCTTACCCTCTCTTCCATCAACCCCAACATCTGATTCACTGAGAATGTCATGCAGAAGTCTCATTAAATAGGGTATTTTACATACAGTGAAAGAATAAAGATCTACTCTATCATTTATAGAAAACATGTCTAGAGATGCGACCATCTGCCCACTTTACCTTTTTGGGAGGGATGTTTCTCAGTCTTCCCCTGATATTCAAACCCAACAGCTGACTGGCAGAGAAATAAAATTGCATGTAAGACAGAGATAGATATTAAGAGAAAAACTGCATGAACTCCAGTGGACAAATAGCATGGAAAGCTCCTGTGTCTTTCCATACTGTTCTGACCCTCTTGATTGAAGCATAAACACCTACTTAACTTACAGGCCATATTAATTTACATGGTAATTTAGTACATGTGTCCATGGCAAGGATTTTTGTCCTCCCTTGCCAAGGCAAATTGTACCAGCAACAAACTCTAGTCTTGCCAGGTTCAGCAATTCAGTACAAAGGAAACTCAGCACTGCCATGCAGGGACTGCTACAGATTCTTGGAACAGGACATCAGTTATCCTGCCTAGTAGCTCATGTTGAGATACAGGATAAACCATCCCCAAATCCCTCCTTCTATAGCATTCACACTGACCTTGTCAAAAAACACACACATAAATTAATTTTTTAATTCAAAATTAAATTAATGTTTTAATTCAAACCCCACACATCTCTTTTCAATTAATCAATTTCCCATAAGGGCTTTTTTTTCTGCTTTGCTCTAAACAGTAATTTATCTGTTACAGTCAGTGTTAGTTTGCTACTAAACTTCAAAAAGAGCAGAAAGAGCAGAGCAGACCACACCGGCATTTGAAGGTATTGGAATTACACTTACAAAAGGAGAACCTAAAGCACTGTGAGGAGCTGCAGCAGGAGATGAAATTGCTTACCTGGTCAACTCTGTCGGTTTGTACTCCAAACTTCCCTCCAAACCCTTTCACTGAATCCACTTGGGAGCAATGCTTGGAAAGTTTGGATTGATATTCATGTCCAACAGCTGACTAAAAGAAATTGTTAAATTCAGAAGGAGCAGTTCCACACAGTTCTGTATGTAATAGAACACTGCACCGAGAAACCGGGGGATAAGTTGTTACCAACACATGTCACTGCAACTCCTCCTATTGAAACTACTTCCCTGGGAATTCCTACTCACTTGGAAAGTCTTTACCAACACAGCCCAGACAAGGGAAGTGCCAAGAGTCTGACAGCAATGCCTGTTTTTTATGGAGACTATTTTATGCTCTGTATTTGTACTTCAGAAGCACAGGAATGAAAGTAAGAAAGACATGGTGAGAGTCATGATGGTACCCATGGAGAATTTAAAGTTCCAGATAAAATACACAGCCTTGCAGCTACAGATCTGTTGTAGTTGATATGGGACTGCACACAAATACAACTACAGCTGGGTGTTATTCTTTTAGGGAGGCACCCATATCTCCTGCATAAATCAGAATTAGGCATCTTCTCTCCATACTTTCTCCTCACTTGCAAAATGGCATTGCAACCTGAAGCACTGCATCCACATCAAGCCAGAGCTCCCTGTGCCAAAGGTATCCCAGCCCTGCAGCCTCCAGCTGGAGCCTGGCCCTGAACTTGAGCTGAACAGAGAAGGCAGAGGCTCAGCTACACCACACCATGACTGGCTTCAGGTAAGACACAGGGATATGTAATTACACACCTGAAAGTCTATCCAAACAGTGTTTGCTAATGTTACACTAACCTAGTGCTGGGAAACCCTCCCAGCTGGAAGCCTCACACCTTCAAGGCGCTACTCAATCCAGCAAACATGCTTTTTTCTTGCTTTGTGCTAACACTGGGGACTGGCCAGAACAACTTGGAATTTGTCAGTTTAATCCAACACCTTCTTATCCTGTGTCAGGCAGCTGGACCAAGGAGAATTAATGTGAGGACACAAGGTGTCAAGACACATAAGTAATGTGGTTTTTACAGTGTCTGCCCTTTTTCCTCCACACATTCCCAGGAGGTAGAAAAGCAAAATATTACTGCACATTAGGGCTGAAGTAATTGCCAGGTAACAGAACAAGGATGTCAACTTCAACTTACAAGCATCACAAAAGCTCCTTTCTCTTCCTGACTGAAACAGTCATACTCTTGTTCATTTTGCAGATGATCTGTAGTAGAACAACTATTCAATGTGACAGAAAAGGCTCCCACCTCCCTTTATTCTTCCCATTACATCTACGGAAAACACGAAGCTCTGGAAATTTTAGCGTCTGCGTGGTTTTACATGATATCTCTTTTGTTACACCAGTTGAGGTAGGGAAGGTTTAAGCTTGTTTGCTTTGTGCTCTTACCAGAACTTTCTGCATTTCATCAAATACCAAGCACTACAAAAAATAAAACTCAAAAATAAATCATAAACATCTCCTGCCACCAGCATCACTCAGATGGGCATGACCATTATGTTTTTCCCCATGATTAATTCTGGCCTACAGGAAACAGCACTCACTTCAACTCCTTTCTTTTTTGCCCAAGGACACAGGTGAGGGATAAACTGCTGACACTAGAGAGCAGCAGCCCAACAGGCCTGATGGCTGGATCTGCTCTGCAATTCCTTTCCAGATTCAATGGTTAGCCCAGCCTATTTCAGAGGCCCATTAAGAACTACACAGCAATTAACCCTGGAACACAGGAATCCAGCAAAAATTTAAGGCTGGCAAATTACCACAACCCCAGAAAGCAAATGAATTAAGAAAACTTTCTTATTCAGGAATGTTTTGATTCTTATTTTAACAGAGTACAAGTGAGAAAGTAGCATGAAGTTGATATGTCTGATTATTACACGGCTAAAGAATTCTATTAAGAATTATTAAACAGTGTATAGTAAAGATCTATCAGTTCCTTATATAAAATGTTGCCATCTGACCTCAAGTACAATGATATTTTACAATGATATATTAAATACTCGGTTTACTTGTCACAATTGACAGTTTGCCACTGTTTAAGAGAACTGCCCTCTAATTTAAAGGCTGCAGCACACCCTTTCCTTCATTCTTTGTCAAATCTCTGTCTATAGGCACAGAAGCGCTGGCACAGCATCAAAATAAAAATATAATACTGGATTTATTAATGCATGAAGTATTTTGTTAATTTAGAAATATACATTTAGAAACTTGAATCCTGACTCCAGGGGGCCTTGTTCTAAAGACAGAGCACCTGGGGCCACTGCACATCCCAGGGCAAAGCTGAAACAAGCTTAACTCACACACAGACTGGTGCTGGCCACAGGCAAGGCAAGGCTTATCCCATCACCCCAGGGAAGCCTCATTCACACTTACTTTATCCATCCGATCCTGTTCAACTCCAAATTTCCCTCCATAGCCATGGGAAGCTTTTGGTCCTGTTTGAAGCTCCTTCTCTTTGAGGTTCTGGTGTTCTTGGAAGACATTCTCTCTCAGCTGATGAATACTTTAAAAGACAATGATAATGAAGCAGCAAGTTTTACTAAGAAAGTTTCAGCAGACAACTTCAAAAAGATGCAAAATAAAGAGAAGACAAAAATATTATCTCAAAAAGAAGTTGGACAACTTGTATTTTTCAAGCCCTTCCCATTTTTTCAGTGCACAAAAAATTTGCTCATATTCTGAGAAATTGGATTTATTCCACTGCAAAACATTGTTTTAAAAAAAAACAAACTTGGTTTTAAGATTAACATGGAAGGGAATTTTGCTGTTTGAACAATTCATTACCTAGAATTCATATGTGCCTGAAACATTTTTTTATCTCTTGTCCTAATTTAAATTCTTTCCAATGCTTTTTATTTAGATGGCAACTTTTCAGAACAGGGCTCATCTCTTATCATACAGTCCCTATGGTAGCAGGCCTAATTCTAACTGGGCACAACTGTAATTCAAACTAAGGATGTGAGGGGGCATGCACCTCCTCTTCCCAAAGTGATCCTTTGCAATATGCAGGAATTGAACTCACAGTAATACGAAATAAATTTGCAAGAAACACAAGATTCAGGAGATGGGTAATTTCTGTTCACACAGCCCTCTGTGATGCTCATTTGCTTTTCTATCAGAGAACTCTATTTGTTACTTCGCCAGAGCTTTTATGAGTTTGGTAACAGTTTTCTAAATAAAGCCTAAGAATTAAGAGTCCAAATGTTTCTTTAAACTACCAAACTGGAACTGCTCAGATCACTCCACTTCTGCCCTGGAGCTACTGGTTCTTTTACCAGAGCAGAACAAAGAAACCTTCCAGACAAGGAGGCTGGAAAAATTACATTTGCGGTGATAATGAAAGATTTAAGTGTCTCCACGCCGTATTTCTGATCTTAATTTGAGATCTGAACATACTGTCTGGATTTGAAAGATCAGCAATCTGGCAAATAATCAATCTTCTACAGGGACTCTTGTTTTAATTACGAAGGCACAAGTAACCGAGAACATGAGTTGATTAAAAGCTGCCTGGGATTGTGACTATTAATAAATTCCATAGAAGAGCCACTCTACTTGATGTGCTCCTGGTGGCCGGATCCATTGACAGTTTTAGCTCCCCAGCGCTGCTCTTTCTCACTCACATCATTCTGTGAAGGACACACATAAAAAAAAAAAAGAGTTAGAAACCTGAAGAAATCACCAGGTATCTGCACTTCAGACATCATTAGAAAAGCCTCCAGCAGTCACTGAGATCAGAAGAGTTGGAAAAGCAGCTACTACCAGCTTCACTTTCACTTCACTTCCAGGAACATGCACCTATCAGTTTCTTTTGCTGAGACACAGGCCCCACCCTGAAGAGTTACTCTTAACATGCCACAAAACACACTCCTGCTGAATCAGTAAAATCCAAAGTTGATACCACAAAGTCTGGATCTGTCTCCCAGTCATCAGCTCCATCATCCTGGTTGACAGAAACGGTGTGGCCTGCAGTCGCCTTCCACATCTGCAACACCACGAAAACAAGCAGGGTCACACTCCAGTCGCATATCAACCCATTTATGTGCAAGCTGCTGGAGATGCAGCCCCAAATTCCCAGTAAAATATATTATTTAACCACACGACCAGAAGCTGTACTTGCAGTGAAAGTAGATTTGACCTATCTGCACTGTAAAAAGGTTAAGAGCCATCACAAGAGAACAAAGAGGCCTTCCCTGGCTCAAATTAATATGCGTCTTTTCTTCTACTTTCAATTCACTCGAAGACTTTACCTCAAAAAGGTTTCCAAGCCAACATCCACTTCCAAATTCTAATTCTAGATCCTGTGCATGTAGTTAAGGTGTCAGAATAGGTGTTTTTTCCCCAGTCATTAATAATGATGAGAACAATACTGTTCTTTAGGCTGTATAACCTACATTATACCTGCACAACCTCATGTGTTGTGTAACGAATTTCAGCATGATGACAGAAATCCAAACAACTGTAAGACTTTGCACACAATTCAGCAACAGAGAACATAAGTTTCTGTGTTTTGAGACACATAAACTCAACATCTTGCCTGATTTCAGGAGAAATAGAGGCGGAGAGCTGGCGTAATGAGAGCAGGAAGCAAGACTCTTAAAAAGGCAAGCAATGGCATCCAGAAACAACATTCAGCACTTCCAAGAGGTTAATGATTTGGGGCATCTCACTTTTGGGAAACTTTATCCCCCGTGGAGTATCAAGTTGGATACTTTTAATTAACACTTTTGAATGTGACTAGTTAGCAGAATTCCTGATCTGCCTGGCATGTGGCTGTGTTTTACATCCTTTGTTCTAGGTAAGTCAAGACAAATAAATTCTAAAAAGCAAAACTAAAACATCAAAAAACAAGCTTCCTGTTCTCCCAGCTTTTCAGATACACATATCAGAAAAAGGGTTTTTCTTTGCTATTCTACTAGAGCTCAGTTTTTCCACATACCATCATTCTGTCCACTTACCTTTATCTTTCTAATTAAGAATAGATTGTAAGGACAATTGTCACAGGCTATTTCAATCACACACGCATAATTCAGTAGGTGGAATGAAAACTCTTTTTTAAATGCATAAACAAAAATCCACGGGTAAAGCTCACCACTCGTTCTGTCAGGCTTGTTCTACAGCCTGACAGAATGAGCTGATGAGCCAATTTTATGGAGCATTTCAGAAATTTCAGGACTGGTAAAGTGAATGAGAACAACTGAAAAACTCAGTCAACCACCAAGGCAACAAATGATAGAGTGTAAAAGCAGAGCAGATGACATCCTGATAAGTATATTTACCCTTATGCGCCTTCAGGTCTCCCATCTCTGGCAATTAAGGAACTAACAGTACTTAACGTGCAGAAAACTTGTGAGACTACAAGTTTATAACATAAACCTTTAGCACATTGGTATTTTATCACTGTCTTTAGAATATCCTGTCTAAAGCCTTCTCTGATGTGATTACGTTTCAGATTTTCCTACACTTTCCTACTAAAATCTAAATCTTTCATCAAAAAAACTGCAAAGCCTTGGAAAGCAGATTTCAAAAAAGCTCAATAATGAAATTCAACATGGAATCCAGATTATAACTTTGTAACTTCTCTCAAGAGGGATGGCTCTGTACTCGACCCTCTGTGCAAGATGTTTAGAAATGGAATTCAAGTAACAAGAGCTGAAGCACCGGTACATATGCACACGGTGAATCTACATATTTTGTGCAAAACACAACTTTTTTCCTCATGTATTTGATTCGTTCACTTGATTGATGTGTTTCCTAAATTCAGCTGCGCTCAGACATTTAGAAGAACAAAAGCTGCATCCTCCAGCCTAGATTTCATTGCTTCTTCCTGGAACTCTCACAAACAATAGAGCGGCAAAGAACGATTTCACGTGCTCCCCATGCAAAATTCAGAATCCAACACGTTTCTTCATAAATTATGCAGATAAACGCCAACGTTTCTCCACATCTCAACCCTGCACTATACGAAGAGAATTACGAAAGGGAGAGCGAAGCAGCGCAGTGACAAGGGATCTCAACGCAGAGCCAGCAGGAATTTTTGCTGGTTTCGGCCTCTATTCCAGCATCAATTCCAGGGCAGATCGAGGAGAAACACCATCTCTCTGTGACTCAGTGGCACAAGTGGCCAAATTTCTGAAGGAAAAAGCAAAACGCTGCGGCTCGAACACAAATCGACCCTAAACCTACACCGCGGATTTATGCGGCCAATCCCGCTCCTGACTCATGGGCGGACATATCATCCTACCCAGCGCCTTTAGCGGCGCCCTGGGGAACTCTCCCCTTCCGAGGACCTTGGGACGAGCTCCCGGAGGGACACGCCGAGGCTTTAAGGTGAGGAGAAGCAAAGCTGGACGGAGGGCGCCGAGAAAAAGAGGGCTCGGGAGTGCGGCGGTCGCAGCCCCGGAGCGACATCACCGCGGCGCGTCCCGGAGAAGACGCTTCCTCTCCGCTCCAGTGGCCAGCGCTGCGCTGCTTCGCCGAGTTTAAATAACATTAAATAACATTAAAAACAGGAGACGGAGCCACGTAGCCCGGCTGTGTCCCCGCCGGCAGAAGGAATCCCGGGGTCCCGCAGGATGCTCCGCGGCCGCCCCTCGCCTTCCCCTCCCGCCCGGCCCCGCCGCGCTCACGGTGCCGCTGCCTCCTCCTCCTCTTCTTCCTCGGCCCTGGATCACCCCTGTGCTTCCCGGGTTGGCGGCGGCTCCTACTGCTGCAATTTCCGCCTCTCCGCAGCTCCCACTTCCTCTTCCCGGCTCCAGGTGGGAACGGGGCAAGCCGCGCTCCGCCCCCGGGCGGGGCTGTGCCGGGAACACCGCCCCGCCGGGAGCGACACTCGGGATGGGAGGTACTTCCACGGTAGTAAATGTGTGTATTGGAGGCGGTGGAGCTGCTCGTTCCCTGTTTCTTCAAATCGCTGGGAAGAATCCGCTCCACAAGCGCTATTCCAAAAATGCACAATCAGGAGTTGCAAAATGGCCACGGGAGATTTGCAGCAGCTTGGAATAGACTTTTTCTATTTTTTTCCTACTTTTTCTTCCCCCCCCGCCTTTTCCCCTTCCTTTTTTCCTTCCCCTTTTTTTTCTTTTTCTTTTTCCTCTTCCTCTTTTCTCTTTTTTCCTTCCTCTTTTTCTTCTTTTTTTTCCTTCCTTTTTTTCTCAGGTTTTCCTCCCTTTTTTACTTCCTTTTTTCTTTCCCCCCATTTTTCCTTCCTTTTTTCTTTCTTGTTTTCTTTTTTCTTACTCTTTTCTTTTTTCCTTCCCCTTTTTCTCCCTTCGTTGTTTTCCTTCCTTTTTTCTCACTTTTTCCTCCCTCTTTTTTCTTTTTCCCTTCCTTTTTTGCTTTTTTCTTTTCCCCTATTTTTTCTTTTTTCCTGTTTTTCTCCTCACTTTTCCCTTCCTCTTTTTTATTTTTCCCTTTCTTTTTTTCTCTTTCCCCCCCTCATCTTTTGCTCTTTTTCTTCTTTCCTTTTTTTTCTCACTTTTTCCTTCTTTTTTTCCCTCTCTTTCCCCTTCCTTTTTTTTTTTTCCTTTTTCAATTTTAATACTCTCTTTAGTCCCATCACATTTTGGAAACCACAACTACCCTGTCCCAAGGGTTTTCCAGTTTCCATCACTTTCATCACTAGGCAGAACAGTCTAGCTGATCCCAAGGGATCTAAACTGAACAGATCCCAAAAGGAAAACAAGCTGGGTTTAAAAACACTGTAGTCGGAGTTGTTTGTTTGCCCACTGTGTCTTTTGGAGGAGGAGAAACAGACTCCAAGAAATGACATTTCCAGCAAATAAACATGACAAATAAATACACAAATTGTAATAAAGGGTAAGATAAAAAATCCAGGTGAACAGGAATATTTATTAATTCCAAGTGTAGGCAGTTCACAATATAAAAAGGCTCAATTAAAATTGGATTAAATATAGTGCAATTTCCCCTATAAACTGAATACAGTATATTTTAAAAACTGGGCTAAATTTTCTCTCAAAAAGCTGTCTGCTAGAGGAGAACACAAGCTCAGAGAGTCTGAATCCTTTGGGAATTACTTCTGGCTCTGTTCTGGGCCCTTCTGGAGCCTTCACCTGTCCCTCTATATATAGGTAAGAATACCAACCACATTTATATATCACTTTGCACTCACCTGTTCCAATATCCCATACAAAACCACAAGGCGCTGCTACCTACGTTAACAACAACTGCATTTTTGCCCCCCAAAAACCCTACTATTAACAAAAAATGAAATTAAATAAATTTAGAATAACTTGAGTTTAAGCAGTGCACCAAATCTACAACTCTGGCAATGGAAAGTGAAAAATTTTCCTTTAAAGGCCAAGTAACTCTTTAGTTTCTTCAAAAAATATCACTCTCAAACATAACATGGGGTCAATTTTTATTTATCTGAAAATTTACTTTGTTGCCCCTCCCTCCCAATCTTTACCAAGTTCCAAGAATAAATTGTTTGAATTTATTCTACTTCACTACTTTACCTTTCTCTAAATTTTTGCATTAGGTCACTCCTGTTTCTAAGACACTGCTAAAGCAACTTCCTGTGCTTTAATTCTGTATCAGTTTGAACGGAGCAAGATGAAGTTAAAACACCTATTTTGAGATTCCCTGTCCTCTACACCTGCGAAAATTTCAAGTTTGAAGTTCACTCAGATAATTCTACCATCTCCTGACTGCAGACAGAATGCCAACTATAATTTTGATAGCACTTTTCCCAACTAAAGCCTTTGAAGACACTGGGCCATTTACAAAAAGCTCTATTTAATCAAGTGTTATTTAAAGATTACTATAACCTATCCATGTGCCTTTTCCATACTGTTTTTAATTTAGGCAGGAAGGGGGTCTGTGTATGTTATTAAAATTCAATAAATGTTTTTCTTGTTTTCCCCAAGACAGTTTAGCTGTGTAATTCAGAAGGAAGCCACTACACAGTTATGCCAGTTCGTGAAAGCTTTTTGCCATTTAACTCATTTATTCTAGCTCTCATATCAGTTCCATTGTTCTATAACAGTTAAGGTTTTACAGCCTTAAAATAATAAATGCATTTTCTTTTCACATTTTACAAGTCTACCCCGCATTGGTTTCACTTTTGAGAAGCAACAATACATGACTTCGAACACCCACTATCACATCAGTGACCAGCAACGTCTATGCAATTTTTTCTCTAAACAGTGAAGTTCAGCTGAACAGTGAGTCAGGAGCTCCTTCTGCAGTTCCATTTCAGCTTTTTCTACGAAGATAAATTCTCTGAAAATATAAAAGAGCCTGCAAATGAACAGAGAGCAACTCATACAGACAAGCCAGACAAACAGATGCATTACTGAACAACATTTAGAGCGTCAATGACAATTTCTCCATTCCAGACATTCCTTCTGTTGATCCAGAGGACAAAATGGAATATGCTCCACTACTGCTTCCATTATTCTGTAACTTTATCCTTCTGTCTTCTCTTCTACACAAGAAATGGTTTACAAATGTATTAGAACTGACATAAACAGCCCTATCGTGATGCGAGTTTGTATCGGTTCCCTCAATTCCTGTGTTTCTTCCCAAATATCACTATGGTCATAATCTCATTGTATTAACAAAGCAACTCTTGATGCTACCTAGAACAGCACTTCAATCTCCATCACGTGGACCAGAACACACTGAAGTTGCATGATAGTTTTTGTTACCATTTTTAAAAGCAAATCACAGTTGTAACTATGACTAGAAGGAGGCAATAAATCCATTTTCTTCGAAAAACTGTTTTTTTCCAAAACTGATTAATGCATGTGAACTTGAACAATTCCAAAGAAAATGTCACCTCTAATGGAGTACTTTTTTCCTACTGGAGAAAGGCCATCATCTGAAACAAGATCTACAGGGCAGCTAACAATCATTAAGATGCTTTATTGACAATGTCCACTCACCGCAAAAGTTTCTGCCTGCACACAATTGGATCTCAGCTTTTCCATAGTGTTTTATTGGCAGTGGAAAATGCATCAGTACTTTATTGAAAGAAAGCAATAAATAATACTGTGATAAAAATAGTTCAAAAGTAGACTGTACATATTGTTACATAATCTGAAAAGACACAAAAGATTAATAGAAAAAAACCCAGAACAGTAACAATGAATTTCAGTTTTACAAGCAAAGTTAAAAGTGGAAAACAAAATAAGAAAAGAAAGACATGCTATATATATTGTTGCATAATAAATAATGCACCATCTGAACAGATTCTTGCTGGCTTTTTAATATGCCATTTACAATTATCAGATACATTTTCTACTCATACAGTCCAAAACGGCAACATCCATCAAAATTAAAGTCCAGACAACTCTTTAGAACAAGTTTACAAAACACATAAGATGACTTACATAAGAAAAGTAAGGCCCTTATTAGAAGATGCACTGCTTGAGGTTTCAGCCCATTGTACCTTCATCTTTCCCTACTCATTTGACATGAGGCTGCAGTGCTTTAAGATTGGTCCATTAAAACTAGTTCCACCAGCATCTTTCCACAAGTATTTCCAATCAAAAAAAAACCCCAAAAGCCTCTCTGTGGCATGTGGCTTATGACCAGGAATTATTATGAAGTCTGTCTTCCTCAGTTAAGGAAAATTAAAAATACAAACAGTTCTTGGTTTATGGCTTGTTTTCAGTCACTGTGAAGAGTCACTTTACAAATACAGCAGTGAGTGTTATGAGCGAGTCAAAATCACTTCTAAAAAGTGTTTTCCTCAGTGTCAGAGTTCCTTCCAGCTCTTAAAACAAGATCTATTTTAAATAAAGACAAACTGCCACTATTTGACAAGTCCTCGGTGTGGAAAGCTACAGTTCTGAGAACAACACTCGTGTACCGCAGCTTCTACATCAATATCTGAAAAAAAGCTGGGCTTGTTTTCAGGTCTAACAACTCCAAAAAGACAAAATATATACTGCTTGGTGTCATGATACTTTTACAAAGGTATTAAAATCCTTTTCACCTTCAGTTTCATTATTAAAAAACAATGATACTTACAGTAACTGCAGAATTTACAAAAACCCTATATTGCTCATAGGGACATATACATACAAGCATTACAGTACATTCAGTTGGAAAGACTAAACTTAGAATAAAAAAATCAGCAATGATTTGATTTGTAGACTGAATAGAAACTGAAAAAGTAAGTAACTATATAAATGAGAAGTCACATAAATATAAGAAACATTTAGATTCTAAAATATTTTCTCTATAGTACTCATGAATTTATTTGCTAATTAAAAACTCTGTAATAAAATATCTCAAAGTGTCCATTTAACAAGTATTAACAGGTTAAGGGTTCCAAATGTTCAAAATGCTGCATATCACCGGTAGAAATAGTGTGGGTAAACTGCAAAAACAACAACAAAACAAACAAGAAACAAATGAAAAGGAAAAGAAACACATGAAAAAATTCCATTAGCAGGTTTTTAACATTTCATTCTAGCACTTTCACAAGCAGCTCAGTAGCAGCAGTCATGCATCAAAATATTGCCATGCCATATCGTATGAAATTTTATTGCCTTCTGCAATCTCCTATTGCAATGCAAAGTGAAGCACATGAGGTCAAATATTTCTGCTTGGAAGATTTTCATCCCAGGTCACCTGACTACAGAAAATCCTGTAACAGTGGGGACAATCTGGGGGAGGGGAAGACGTAAATCTTTAGTTCCTTGAAACTAAAAAAAAGTTAAAATAGCCCCTGAGATTATGAACTGACAGATTCACATGATCTGAGTTTCCATGTGCAAGAGTTTCCCTTCTCAGAATTTCATACATAAGAACTTTTTAGGACTAAATTCCTACACACGAAAAGGTTCAGAATGTGAAGAAAAGGTAGCCAGTATGTGAGTTGTAAGGGATGCCACCAGTAAGAAGAAAGAAGCTGCAAGAAGAGAAAATTTACAGTCCATGAGAAATATCAACAAAGGAGAAAGATTCATGGAATTATTTTTTTAAAATCCATTATAGTAAACACTAAAAAATTTAGTTTCCTGACTTACTTGCAAAATGAGAGGAATTCTGTTCATAAGAAAACACAGCAAAGGCTGCTGAAGAACCATTTATAATCCTGTAGGAAGGACTACAGATCTTGTTCACAAACCACAATACATGTATTTTGTGTTACACTTGGGCTATCAAGCTGCCTTTCATTGTCAGCACTGCTCCAAATTTAGGCTGCAATCACCTAAATCCCACCTAAGCAATCACACTGGCATGGAGTATCCAAGAACCGGAGAAGTATGGAATTATCCCTATAACTATTCAATATTGAAGTGTGTTTTAGAGGGATAACTTTGACCAAGCAAAGACCCTGAAAGATCAACAATCAGAAGTGAAGTGTCCCAGACTAAACTACTTTCTTTCATTCACATGCCCAATTTAGTTCTCTTCCCTCCCCTCCACTTTCAGTAGCTGTGTTGCACCCAAATTTTGATTTCAACACTTTCTATAAAGCTATTTTGAGCACGGGCTGTTGAAAACCTTCAAAAGGCTACAATACTGACAACACTAAGTATTTAAACACTCACTCTTCATTGTAGGAAACAAGCTCTAGATTTTCAGCATAAATCTACCCTGAAAACTTGAACAGTTTTCTTAGTGTAAAACCACTGTAATAAAATACCTGATGTTTTATTCCACAAATAGCTGCTTTACCAGGAGACCTATCAACTTTACTCACCAGGAGAAGGCTTTAACAGGAGTAGGTCCTTACTGTAGCAGAATCCAATCTTTGTGTTCCTGATACACTACCTGTTCCAAGAAGCATGGGAAGACATGCAGAACACAGCATGCATGTTAGTTTTCAAAATAAAAAAACCCAAAAACAAACAACCAAACCATCACAGCAATGTGATAACAGCTCTGGTACTCACCTAGCTCTAAGGTTACAAGTTAGAAGAGCAGAATTTGTTTTACAGTCTCTATATATTAACTACTCCTAGTTTCAGTGGCTAACAAAGAATTCTAAAAAAAACCTGCAGGCCAACTAGCATACAGACATTGGCAAAGGTAATTTTATAAGTTATTTACTACTTTATGTAGTTCATAAGTATTTATTTATTATCTCAGAAAGAAAGGGGTTTTATATAGTAAGACTTCACTTATTTTAACTTACGGAGTTTTCCACATGAATTCTTGAAGATATTTTGTGCTAGTGACAGTATTTAAGATTTAGAAGAGCTCACCAAATGCAAACATTCTTTCTTTGTGCTTTACTCACAAATACAATTTTCAGAACCTGAGACAACTCTGACAGATTATGCTGCAGTTCTCACCCTGTGTGTTCCAACAAAATACATTTTTTTACCTGTCTTTTGTAAAACAAATTCAAGTCAAAGTTTATTCTCATGGTACTACAGAGGTTATTTTTAAACAACCAAGATCCCTCATGTGAGATATAATCAACTTCCACTTCCAGAGGGAACTTTTCAGGTTTGCTTTTGTTGTTTTGTTGTTTTTTTAATTCATATCAGTGTCTGTGCACACATATTGACCATTAAGTGCACACCAAGGAAGCAGTGATTTCAAGTATGATCAATATTTAAGTGGCCACTGCAGGGGCTAATGCACAGGTTACGCAAGTTTTAATAATCTCAAAATTATCTGAGTGAGTTTACTCACATCATTCTTGAATGCATGTTACTGCATTTCAGAAGTGGGACTCCCATTAGTCTTAGCTGCTGCTAATTACAAATTATGCATCAGATGATTAAATGACTTTGTCCTAGTTCAAACAGCTGGGACCAGTTCATCACTGTGTGGGTATAACCCAAACTGTGTATTCTACACCCTCCATGCCATTTCCCAGAAGCTATAGACTATCTGCAGCAGCTGCCCAGAGCACACCTGACCCCTCAGGCTATAAGCTGGGTGTTAAGAGGCCTGTGAGATAAGAAGGTGTTCCTGTCCTCACACCCAGCACACCCATTGTGGAACTCCCCACCCTGGGAAAGGGGCTGGGCATTCCAGCCTGAACCTGAAGATATATGATCTTGGGGGTCTGGGGCCTTCTAGTTCCACTGTGGGATCAGAGGAGGATCAGAGCCTCGACCAGACTGCGGCCACCCCTCTCAGCTGGACTGTGGCCACCACTCTCAGTCGGACTCTGACCACCACTTCCAGCCAGACTGCAACTATCACTGACATCGGCAGGTTTTTCTCCTCTCTTTTTCTTCTTGGGCTCAGAGGGATCCACGTGGGGGTCAGCGCAGGGACTAACAAACACCATTCTGTTCGTGCCCCAGGGTGCCGGGGGTTTGTGGGGTAAAAACAATTGTTCACCTATAAAATTGTATTTATTATATTATTTTTATTAAAATTGTCATTCTGACTTTTAGTCTCCTCTGAGTTGGGTTTATTTCTCCTGCTGGTTTACCTTTAAACCAGCACAGACTTCTACTAAAATGTCATTTTATTCTCCTAGTTTAAATTACACTTCTTTCTAACTATAATTCTGATTTTGTTACTCCAATGATGTAAAAAAGAAACTCCACACCTAGTAGACTTTCCTGAAATGGCAAAGCACCCTATGGTTAAACACAGCGTTAAATATACAACCATGCATAAGGCAGATACTTTTATGCAGCAAAAAGGTCATTTGAACTTGATTCCCCTGTAAATCTCAGGCAAGAAAAGCATATCATGCTTAAAGTAATACAAACCAATACCATCAATCTGCATCTTCTTTGGCTGCATAGAGGGTGAAGACATTGAGGTTGTAACTCTGAAATTTGCAGGAAGAGTCTCTGCTGATCCAGCAGCTAAACCTCTGATGTCCTTTGGTCTAAACTTCTTTCTCCATGAAGGTGCTCTCCTAAAGCTTTTATCATCATCCTGTCATATTGATAAACAACATTAGCAATGCCAAAAATGGAGGATTGTTACTGACATTAAAAGGATTACTAACAATCTTAGGTAAATGCATCAACACTGAATTAACTGTGAGGATATAGCAAGTGTAGTAAATACTGTATTGTCACGCAGTGTTTTACTTAAGCACTTGGGTAAACTTAACTTGAAATTACCCAAGTGCATTCTCCTTCCCCCATTATTACACCTGCATCTTTCAAGTCATATTCCCACTTCAGAAATATAATGTTGCACTTACTAAATACAGTTTGAGTCCCACTTTTGCAGTGAAAGTATTGTGTCCACGCAAATATACCCACTGGGCAGCTCCATTTGCCAGCTTCCCATTTAGAAACAGTTCAATCCTTTGAATGCCATTTTACCTCAAATACATTTCCTTTTAGAATTAGGAGACAAGCATCTACATTATTTGAAGAGGTCTCCATGATCAAACTGTCCTGTGCCACTAGAACAGAGAAAACATCTGTTCCCTCCAAACTCCTTTAGCAGTTTGAAATCTCTAATGAAAAGTACCTCAGAAAACAATCAAGCTGCTTTCTGATATGTTATTAAAAGCTTTCTAGAGATGCACATAAAGAACAGAACTGTCAGGATGTACCACAGAAGGGCTGCAACAAGTGCATTAGGCAAGAGATGAACACAAAAATAACCAAGGTTTGTGGGTTTGCCACTTTAGCCTTAATCTGAACCACTTTTACTACATAAACTCCCAGCATCACCAAAGATGAAGCAGCCCAGAGTTAAGACTGGGAAAGTAACACCTGCTTGAAACTGTTCACAAAATTACGGCACAGAGCAACTGAAAAGGTTAAAGATGCAGCACTGTCTCCCTTATGCTGAGAGTTCAATGGGTCTACAAAATAGTCTCACACCCAAAGTTTTATATTCATTACATTTCAGTAAAGTTTATACATTTAAGATCACAGACTTCTCACTGTCTGTCAGAAATCACTTTGATGTGTGAACACACCGGGCGATCCGCTACTCCAGTATTAATTAACACCACATGATTTCTTGAAAAACACTCAAACCTCTTTGAAGTACTGCTTGTTAGGACAAAGTGCCTTTTTCTATTATACCTTGTTGATTTGCAACACTGGTCACTAATTTTCCCATATTTTAGATAAAGAAGATTCAGCCCAAAGTGCTGCTATTTGATATTAACCACACAAGCTACAAAAACAAACTTGCAAATCTTCTTGATACTTATATTCATATTCAGTGTCATCTTACCTAAATATACAAACCCTGCCATATTTAGAAACTCTCAAAGGCAAGGAGTTTCAGGTTAAGGTTTCTGTCACTATTCTGTCAAAAGCTTCAAAAGGTTCAAGCTAAATTCCTTCATTTAACAGTTCTGATAAAGTTTCCAGGACTGTAAAATGGGTCAACGGCTCAAGCAACTTACTTCATCAAGTCTTCTGTCAGTGCCCATAGCAAGAAGGTTACTAAATTCCCTCTCCAGAACAGCACGAGCCTGAAGTTCGTGGCATGAAAGAAATGGTAATTAATTCCAAAACATTAGTAATTAGTAACCTGTAATGATTTAAAAAACTTAATAGAACTGAAGGTAATACTTCCTTATCAGATTAATAAACATACCTGATACCTGAAAAGTCAACACTTGAAAAGTTACAATTTAATTTGTAACTTATTAAAAATTTACGGAAGACTTAACTTTCCCTTAGCTATGACATGAAAGTTCATGATTCTGACAATTATTTCAGAGTAAAAATTAGCAAACAAAAATTATGAGTAGTACACTTGTGTTGTGAATATGGGCAATGAGGAAAACACTTTAACCATTTTTTTCCCCTCAAACAAAGTTATCAATGAAAGTTGCTATTAACAAGCATAAAACTATAGGAAAAGCATAATTTTAAGTTTTTTCTCTTATATGATAATGGACAATTCTCCACTTCTGAAACTTCTAGAGCTGGGAATAGAAAGGCACTTACCTATAAAAAAACCCCCATAGTCAGTTTAATTATTAACCTTCTTACCAGCCATAAAGCAGCTTCTGCTCACTTACCTGTGTGTTCTGGGTGGGGATTTGCAATAGGAGAGCTAATGCTATGTAATCAAAGGATTCATCTAAGGCCACAAGAGCACCATGAACTCCGCTCTCGATAAGGTTATTCGCATATTCTTTAAGACCGATGGACATGACCCAGTGGATCATCCTTTCATTGCTCCACACAAGGACATCTGTGAAGGAAAAAATGTTGGCAGATTTATAACAATACAACTTTTCTGAGCAAAATCACTCCAATCATAAATTTTAAGTGGAAAGTAAACGTAAGTTTGCTGGAAGGTGTCTCATAGTGTAACAGGAAAGGGGAAGAACAGCACGCACCGAGGCTTCTAAGCAAACCATGTACAAGGTAACCCCAAATTTTTAGTTTAAGATATCAGAAAAGACTTCTGATATTAGGCAGGGAATAAAACTTCTACAGGAAGTTTGGAAAAATGAATTTCCACCTTGTTTTTTCTTGTTCCTCCTTGTTCTGTAATTACCACAAATTTGGAAAATCTAAATACCTAAGTTACTTGGATATTTCCTCATAAACTGTTTGGGGAAAAAAACCCAAAAAATGAGGAAAAGCCCCCCCATCCTCCTAAAGCAGTTTCAAGAATGTTCACATTTGTAGCACTTCTCTGCACAAGTAAATGATTTAATGATGTGTTTCATCATTCACTGGTCAGGGCTTATATCCAGACATCTCCTGCATTTAATACTTGGTATTTTATAAATGATTCCTTGCTCTAATGTTTTTTCTTTGTTAATAAATTTTTGAGGCTGATCACTGAAAACATGTTAGAATCAAACTGAGGTCAAGGCACCACACTAACCCTTGATTTCATTCTGGCTTTCTTCCCTTTTTCTTTCAAGTTCTTTTCGATCATAATTCAGTCTTCGTAGGCACATGATTCCACACTGAAAACTGTTTCTGTTTAAAAGAGAGAAAAATAATGGAAAAAAAAAAATCTTAAGAGACAATGAAAACATTTACTGAAAGTTAGGCCTCCAACTTAAATCTCTTTACCTGTGAAAGCTGTCCACCATTTTGAGCTGCCCACGCAGGTCTTTTTTAGTTAAATGGTCCAGCATTCGAGCATCCACAAGACATTCCATGAAATAGCTGCGGTACTGAGGGAGCCCCAGGCTTGGGAGCCACTCATTGCCAATCCACTCATGGTTCATATCACCATAGGCAAGTGTCTGGTTTTTTTTAAAAAAAAAATTAAAAATGAGAAGTAAAAGAGAAAAGGCTATTTTAGACAGCATATTTTAAAGAAATTGCTTATTTAATTCTTAGCCTGTGAAGATAAGCACATCAAAATACTGAATACTACATGTGTGTTTTCTGAAGAAGAAATACTCATGGAGAAAAGCAAGTTCAGATATTCAGATCAGCAAGTAAAACTGCCTTAATATATTTCAAGGAATAGTATGAAAAAAATATGCAAGAGCTAATAAAGGTAAAAAACCCCTAATCTATGTGGTTTGATAGCAAAACCCACAGAATTTCATCGTGTTGAGACGTTACAAATGCTGTCTCTCTTGAAAACTGGGGGGGAAATCTTATTTTTCATGTGACTTTTTAAAGACATCAAAAATATAACTGCAGGGTTTTTTTAATACACTTAGCTATTTTCACAAACTGATAAAAACCTACTACTGAAGAACAAGCCATTGTAAATCCCAGTCCTTATCCCAAGAGACTTTTCTCATTGCAGTTTTGATCTACAAATCAACCAGGCATTTTTTAGAGAAACATCTAAAAAGATAAGAGTTTGTAACTATGTATCTAATCATTCCTTGAGCAACAAAACCCAGCAGCTCCTTTTTTCAAAAGGGTAACAATTCCTTTTTTGCTCCCCCTGTGCATTTAAAAGATAAAAGCTTCATTTCCCCTCTGGAGGAAACACCTTCCAGAAAGGAACAAGGCCACAGAGAAATGCACTTCTCCAAGCCATCAGTAGGTAGCAGAGTGAAGTTACTGTGGACACGGGGAGCCAAGCGGTGATTGTTATCACTGACAATCAGCAAATGAATATCTGAGACTTAGTTAATGGGACTTAACCAGGTTTAAGCTGGAGGTCAGCCAAGCAAGAAGAGACTACGCTGTTTTATTTATATCCCGGTATATCCCTTTTATACCCAACTGTATCAATTCCTGAAAATACAATTAGGATTTGTCACCACTTTAAGGCAAAACAATTAATCAAGGAGGATTACAGAATTAGTGCATAGAAATCTACTTAACTATCTAGGCTCAGGGTGTCTTGCAGCACACCTGTGATGGTGGCTGGGTTTAACAGGGCACAGAGCAGCTGGTTTTCCTGGAATTCTGACTTCCCAAAGAGCCAATATTGAAATCACCTAAACATAGAGATGTATCTTCCAAGTATGCATCTCCCAATCCCCAGGCCACATCAAAAAAGTCACTAAAAGAGGTTGCTATAAAGGAAGAACATTCTTTCATGCTCTAATGATTGTGACAGTTTACATACAGTCTGTAATATTAGGTAAAGTTTCCAACCTGAGCCCAGCTTCCCTCCTCATCTTCCTGTTAGGTGGTTAGAAAAGTAAAAGAACACACACATATTAGTATTTAAGTTTAGTATGGAGATCAAAGTTAATGGTGTACTGCAAGACTCTAGTTCTACTGCAAACAAAAAAAATCTAGATAAAGCAGGCACCATGTAATGTAAAAAAATCATTCACAAGGCACTTATTTTGCATGGGAAGTTGCAAAACCCATCTACTGATTAAGTTTATAAAAGAGAAGAAATTTCCGCAACAATACTTCAATTTGGCTATTAGTTAATCAAATCAGAGCTCCATTTTACAGATTAGAGTTTTGTTTACAATCTTATCAATGCGGATTTATTTTTTTTGATTCCCTTCTGGAAAAAAAAACACAACTATCAAGATGCAGGTTACAAGGTTAATAATTAGAAGAAGCAATGATCCAGAATCTTAGTATGTTAATTTGAAAAGAAAAAAATAAGGGGGAAAAGAAGAAAAAAGAAAAAGAAAAAAAAGGAAAAAAAAAAAGAGACCAAAAGGTACTTGATTCAAAAGTTCAAAAAGTGGGAAAAGCACTCTAAGGAACAGAAGTGGCAACACTGTAAACTAACCGTTTGCTGTGTGGCTGTAAGATTTTCCATTTCTTCATGTGTTAGCCAGACATTTCCCGTGGTCTAATATGAGCCCACAGGGAACCAATCCCATCCAGTGAAAGGAAAGCAGTAACAAAGAGGAGAGGTTGCAGAACAAATAAGCAATCGGTACATGTAAGGAGCAGGCATGGGCAAAGCAATGGTGGCTAAGTCAGGTACAGGTACATCTACTGAAAGTCATGGCATGCAATAAAAGCTACTTACAGGAACCAAATTCCTTCAGAGATTAACAAAACTGAACATCATCAATAGTTTACACTGATGGGTAAACACTTGGCTCTGTTCTAATCCAAAAAATGGATTTTTAGCCTAGTATGTAATCCCAGGAATAACTTTAGATTGCAGGGCACACAGACTCCTGAGAGACAGGTAAACTCCTAATTTATTCAGTCTGAATTATTTGGAGTTGATGGCCTTATACGTGGATTAAAAAAACCTCCAACTATTTTACAAGTTTTTGCACACATGTCTACTTTGTCTGTATTATAAATTTTACCAAGGCCAAAACATAAGGCAAGTAACACGCACTCTAAATATTTCGGATTACACACTTACACTGAAATAAACTTCCCTTTCCCTTGAGAAAGAAAATAGAATTATTTGTTCATTTGGTTCCCATGAAAGGAAGAAACATCCTACATTTAAATAATGTGTTCCTTCTACAACTTAATGGTTCCTTAAATTCTTAGTAGAAGCTCAAATCCTTCCAGTTACATATTTACAGTGAAATTTGGGGAAATTCTAAAGATGTTTCATGCTGGATCACTTTCCTTACCGTCCTTGAGGTGGGAGGGGCAGATGGGCTCGTCAGTGACATGATTTCTTGGATGGCCAGCCTCAGCTTGAGCCTGTGCAGGGGGTTGCTGATCCCAATTTCCCGCTGTATTTCCGTGTCAGACAAGGCTGACATGATAGCACCACTTTTCACATTTGCTCGGCAAGCAGCCACATACCAGGCTGGCATCCCAACCCACAGCTGGAACACAAAAACAGGGAGTAAACAAGATCTGGGAAGCAGTCCCAGCTTCAAAACCTTCAATTCTTTAGAAGGCTGTATGCTGGGGGGGCTTTTTGTTTATTTTGGAAGGGCCACTTACCTCCAGCCACACAACCACAGTAGGCCCATCCCACTGTGCAAAAGGCAAACCTTGTCTTCTGGCTTCCTCCAGCAGCTCATGCCTAAAATTACAGACACAGTTATGAGTTATAATTGATGCTACAATTTAAACACTGCGTTCAAACTACCTTCTTTCCAAGAGATAACTTATGCCTTATATGATATACCCCCTAAGGCAGGTATAGCACATGTACAAGGAGCAGGTAGGGATGAAAGCTGAACTGGACTGGAAATTTGAGAGCAGCAGAGATGCTGGATCTCGCCTTTCAGAAATTTGTGTCTAAAAGCCCTAGTGACACTCTAACCAACATCCCAACCCAAAGAAAAGACGTCATATTCATCTGGCAGTCAAATTCTCAATTGCTGCAGTTTTCTGCACAGCAAATCAGACTAGACCAAAGTAGCAATTTCTCCTCAAGGTGCAGATCTGAAACCTGCGGCAATGCAAGACGACATCAGATGCCCACGTCCATCAGGCTGTCAAGGCTGGAAAGTGGGACAGCGACCATTTAACTGGTGAATCTCAGCCTGCACCAGCCTGCCAGAATTCCATGCAGAGCTTCAGACAACCATTATATTCAGAGACCCATGCTTTGGCAATTACGGCCCGAAAGGCTGTGTACTGGAACTCAGCTTTCATCTCCTGTGGTGACATCATTTCCTAAGGAGAAGAGCCTGAAGTTTAATATTGACAATTCAGCTTACAGAAACAATGGAAACTCACAAGGTTCCTATAAATAGCTGCCAAAAATGTTTGATAAACCAAAAGACAAAAACCAGTGTTGTGGGTATAGGTATGCAATGCTGCTTGGCTATGCCTGCCTGAAAAAAAAAAAAAAAATCGATAAAGTCTAAAAAAAGCATATTTACACTGCCTTTGAAATCTAGTTGTATATAGTTAATCCTCTCCTCACTCTCCTTAGAAATTCTAAAAAAACAACTTGACCTAATTAAACGTAATTTAAAAAAAAGTAAAAAAAATTTCACTGTTTTATATTATTTATTCATGCCTGCAAATGTAGATCCTTCATTATGTATTTAACATTTTCTCACTATTTAAGTCAAATAAAATCTCCTTGTCTTCTGAACTGTGTTACTGGACAGATCTAAGATGATAAAATATTTAGAAGCTTACATGTATATTAAAAACCACAGGTCTTCTTGAACACTGATTACTGACAGAGTAGGAGCTTTTTTTGCTACTAGTACCAAACGGATATGCAGCATTCAGCTCTTTTAGACATATATGGAATCCTCCTGTTATATTGGCAGATCATATTAAAAAGCAATCAATGGAGTAATAAATATACTAGCAACTGTTTTAGCAATAGATGGTACTTCACCTGCATGACAATAAATTCCTACTGCTCCAGAAAAATCTCCCAATAGTTTTTCCTAATTACATGTGCTGCCCAGAAATGGAAAGAGGGGAGTAAGGAAGGGACTACCAGACAACTGGTTATAAATAATGATTCTGAGGTACCATTTAAAGACTCAACAATTAAGGTGGAACAGTGTTCAGCAGTCAGCAGCTCAACAGCTAAATTCCACTGACAAAGAAGAGAAGACTATAAAAGCTAAAACATAGGTGTATACTTCAAAAAGATACATCTATTTCTAAATTAGGAATAAAAGGTCAGTTATTTTCCTGCTGCTGTGGAACAATTCACATTAATCCCACAAATCACTAGCCCTGAACACATTCAGTTCTGCTTCACTTTGTTGTTTGAAGTTTTAAAAGTCAGGGAAAAAAATACTAAGATATTATATATTATTGGTAAGAACAGATTAAAATGCTTAATACTGTATTTGCCAGAAAGGAATACAATGTTTTTTCCAAGAACTTTAGCTTCCAAATTGGTGTCTTTCTCTTCCTTTTTGGTGGTGGTATTGTATGAAGTTCAGAGAATTTCAGTCTAATTTCTGGTAGTTTTATAAATCTCACTGTGTACTTCTTGTGAACCATGACACAGTAAATCCTTGGGAATAGTACAGAGAATATATCAAAAACGTAAAGAGAGATTATGATGCAAACCCGAAACCCATGGTGGTGTAATTATGCAGAAAAAGACTGTGTGGCTGGAAGGGAGTGTTATGTGATGGAAGCAAACATGCAGAAATAGAATCAAATAAAATCAAAAATGTTTATAAGATATCTTTATGCAGACATTATTCAATGGATGCAAAGAGGAGTCAACCATGAAGTGGAAAATTAATTGCAGAATTTGTTCATATGCAGTAAGAGATAAAAAATTTACTTTCATGGGAAATCATTAAACCCAAAGCTCAAGATGTAGCACCGGCCCAAAGCATCTCAGAGAAAGAATTCAGAGACAGCTGCTGTTTCACCTGCAAATGATGTATTAGTGTTTCTTTTCCTACAGCACAGAACTTCCCTTTTCCAACTATTCCCCTCCAGCTTTCCCAAGACATTCACAGTAATATGTGTTGAGAACCCTCAAAGATCAGAACTCTCAGGCCGAGTTTCACAAGGCCACCCAATTCCCCCAGTTAGGAAGTGGGTACAAAATCCAGCCTCACATCTCTGCAACAGAAAAAAATACCGCAGCAGTATCAGCAGTGTTAACAGATGGGATAAACCTAGCACTGTGAAGGATAAAAAAATGCCAAAGGAGTAGCTAGCTACTGGAATAACTCCCAGATGACAAAACCAAGGGACAGATGTCTATAGACTTAATAAGAAAATTGGCAGAACTTCACCTGGAATGGGAGCCCAAACATGCTACTGCTTGTTGTTAGACACACTCCAGAGGCATCTCACACCAGTGGAGAACAAAGGAACTGTGAACGTAGGGGATGAGAAATGATGTCCAAACTGCAGGTGCTTGGTGGAGCAGGGAATGCACAAGACCCTTCAAAGACCATCTGAAGGATCTGTGTTTGGAATGACTCTTGACAGGCAAGGATACAATAACTCCAGCAAGGAAAACAAAGCAGCCACGAGCAAGCTCACTTTGTCATTGGATTAAGAAAGCATGGGAATGAATAAATCTAGGCCTTGTAGCCAGAGGGGAATGCTGCATTCCAGATTTTTTTGGAAGGAACTGAAGAGAATTGATTTGGAAGAACTGAGAACAGAGAAAACACAGTAGTGGGGAGAAGAAAAGAGTAATACTGATGGAAGTGAGAGTTTCAAGGTGTAAGACCTGAAAAGCAACAGTAGCCAACATGAAAATAACTGGCCAACTTCAGGCAGAGCATCAGGGGAAAGCTAATATCCTTGTTATAGGTTAATTTCAGGTATGTAAATAAGTTTGTTGTGTATAACTTTAAGGGAGGTATCTTAAAGGTAGGTTTGTCTTCCTTTTTGATTAATACAGTATTAAGTTTGTTGCGTTTGTACACAGAAAAGCACAAGTAGTTGTTGCAAACATTGTCAACACACAAAGATGATGAACACAACACTAAAACCAACGTAGGTTTAGTAAACAGAAGCAACAGTTCTACAGAATTACATCTACCTTGGAAACAACCTGCCACAAATACCTACTATTGCTAAACGACTTTCAACCCCAAACTACAAAACTAATTTATAATCTCAGTAGAGGATAATATTTCCATCATAAAAATTCACACCATGCAAATTAAGACAACGAACTACATATCACATTGTACTAGGTGACACTAGATTTATTTCAGCAACACATTTTCACAATGTATTCTTTTTAATCTAGAATTTCCTTTCATAATCAACTTTTTTGAAAAAAAGTTAGAGCTTTCAATACATTGCTAAAAAATCCAAATCACACTTCCACAAAAATCCTAATAAAATAAATATAAACTTACCCTGATTTTGCACTACCACATGAAATGGTAAACAAAAGGAAAAAAAATAATGAAGGAAAAATATAAAACTAGGATTAAACTGAACTCAAAGGCATACAAAAACAAATAATGTAGACTGTAATTTAATTCTGTAGCTATACATAGGTTTTTGTTAGCAGCCATTGAATACTGCCTTTAGCCTGTTTGTGCACATTCATGCAGAAATCAAAGATAAGCAAGCAAATAGGGATTAGAGACAATTATAAATAGAAGTAGTTGTCATTGTTCTAAGCATTCAGATAACTGGAATTCTTTCTGCAGAATACAAGATTTTATAAAAGCAAACAGTCAGCCCCAAGAATTTGTTTTAACCCATCCTCCCCCAATATCAAAATGAAAAGCAATTCAGAGCAGCTTTCCTACTTTTTCCTTTAGATATCCAGCATCCTAAAGGCAGCAAGGGATCTTTGATCCCTTGTGATAACATTGTTCAGAACATTGTTCAGAAACCTGCCCAGCTTCTGAAGCAGCTGCATGAAAAGTATCTCACTGGGATTTTTAAAATTACAGAGTTAGATTATATTATTTGAAAAAGAGCCAAGAGAAGGTTCCAGGGGGACTTTAGAGTCCCTTTCATTACCTAAAGGGCCTCCAAGAAAGATGGAGAGGGACACTTTGGAATAGCTAGGGAAGGCAATTCCAAACTAAAAGCTTTCATTTGTTTAAGACAGACTCTTGGCTTTTAAGTAATCAATAACATGCAGCCATAAATTATACTTTAAGTAATACCAGTATATTTTTGAAGGGCAGAATGTTTACAAGGAAAGCCATGATTTATCTGCAACTGCACTTCTTGCATTTCTTAAAGCAAGGCAGTGCAGATTGTTCTACTTGAGACTGAAATTTGTGGCTGGCATTGAGAAATACCTATATTGATCAAAGAACAACCCCACCCACTATTTAGATATGACCAAACTAAAACTATTTATTCAACCAAGATGTTGGGTATGGCTTTAAAGCTCTGTAGAAAAGGGGAAAATACCAGGTCATAATAATATATGATTGCCTTCAGTGCAGCAGTCTGAGAAAAAACAGCTGAGCCTTCTGTGAGACAAACAAACCCACATTCCATTCCAACTTTCCAAACCAACACACTGCTGGTTTTCATTAGCAGACACCAGGCATTATTCTTATTTGTTAATAGAACTTACGTACTGCAAAAAGTCCCTCACAAAGAGAAAATTAACTCACTTTTCTTTTCAACATTCACTGACTTCAGAAGGCGAGTAAAAAAGCAAGACCTGTCTGATCTTTGTCAGCTTTTTGACACAATAAAGGCAGTTGAACAGAAGCAACAGAAGTTCAAGGTATATGGCTCAGCTTCGGGTGAAAAAATGCAAAGAATGCCTTAACCTACTTACATTAATTTCAGTGCTCCCTGTATTACCATTATAAACCTTAAATCAAGATTTCTACTGGTAGCAATGTCTACTGCACACCTACAATTACAGTCTTTGCTTCATCTCTTCTAATGCTGGGAATAACAAGCATGCATAGATTCTCAAAAGTTGAACAATAAACTAAAGATTTTCTTGGACAAACAGTGAAAAATTCTCATGACTAGGAAAAGGTAAATGCATAAAAGGTGCCATAAAAAATTAGTCACAATAGATAAAAAAAAAAGAGGAAATTGGGATTACACGGTGCAAGAAAAAAGATTTCAGTTGTTAAAATATATGACAGAACGTCAAGAAAACCTTAAACAGAAGAAAAAAAATTAAGTGAAGAGAGAAACAGTTGGCAACCATAACACAAAAGGGCAGAGAAAGAAACAGCAAATTCATACAAAGGGATGTCAGCACTGAGCATCTTGTGCTTTCACTCTGTCAACTCCTTCACACTCTGGAGGAAGTAATAGCCTCAGGCAACTTTGGGAAATCTTCCAACTGAATCAAACCCAAAGGAGGTATTAAATATAACAGATTTTGGGAGGGGGTGTGATAAGAGTCCACTCTTATCTCTGAATTTATTACAGCATTTCAATAATAAGTTTTCAGCACTGAAATTAATTTCAAACTTACCATGACCTCTGCTACTATTGATGTTCTGAAAAAATAGTAAAAAAATCAAGCCTACAGAGGCTTATTAGCCAGAGCACCATATTAGTCAAAAATATCCAAAAATGGAACTAAAAAATAAACCACAACATTTTTAAAGAAAGCAATACTTTACCAACAGAGGACTAAAAATATTTGATAACTTACTTTTTCTGCATTTTCCTGTTTTTTTCTGCCTGACCTCCAAGCTTGCTGAGACCTAAGGCATCCTGAGAGGAACCATCTGCTTCTCCCATGCCACCTAAAAAAAAAAAAACAACCAAAAACCAGCCTTATGTTCTCAATCAAGTATTTAATCCTTTGTAATATTACTGATCATGTATAAATCCAAACCCCCAAGCCCACATCTCTTACAAAACAAAAAGCAAACCTTGTCCTAATCCTTCCTTGCTTGTTTGTCCAGGTCGTCCCTTTTCCTTCTTGCCAAACAAGCGGCCAATGGAGGATTTGATCCCCTTCTTTTTGGGAGCTTTGTGAAGGGAATCTTGGCTACTGTTACTGCTACTGGGATTACTTGTTTGCCCATCTTGCGAACCTGTTGAACTTTACCCAAAAAAGAGTCATAACAGAGCCCATGTAAAAAAAATTCACCAGTGTAACAGTGAGAGACAAGTTCAGGGTTCTGTGCAAAGTAATTAACATTCAGTAACTTACTAATGACATCTAATTTTAGCTTTTATGAGTCAAGAAAAGAAATGTATCTGTTAAAATACAAAAAATTAAATAAAAGAAACAGTGAAAACAATGCAAGAAAAGACGTATAATATGGATCTGCAAGTCAATAGAAGTGTTTGAAGTGCAATTCAGAGAGCCCAAGATTGCCAACACAAGTCTACTGAATGAAAGTTTGAAATACTTGAGTGGAATCCATCCCAGGCACTTTGAAAAGACCGTGTGTCCATCCAAGTGATAGTTATTTTGCAAGTTATTTCTATATTTATACCTAAATTCCAACTTGAAGAGTGGAATTGTGTATTTCTCATTTCCTAAATATGAGGCAAACTGAATGCAGATTTGAGTACCAGAAGAATTCTTCATATAAAACCATTTCAGATCATTAACAAAACCAGTATTCTTATTGTTTATGCAACAGTCACCCATTTATGTGCTCATATTCTTGACTTTCAAGAAACACTTCAACATCCAGACTAAAATCCTACAGGCTGAACAGCTCTGCACATTTAGGATTTTATTCTGATGATATGAAAACTGAGTTTCTGGTAGGTCTAAGTGTCCCAGGCACTTACTTCCTGATGTCCCTGATATCTTCATGGCTCACTGTGTGCAAAGCTCCTTTCTGAACTCTGTCCAAACGCAGAGACCGAGGAGAAGAAGGTGGTGACATCTCACATTTTATCGTGGTTTTATCATCTCGTACCTCTTCTCTGGAAGCTGGAGACTAACAGAAAATCAGGGAATACTTGAGTGGGAAATGCCAAAACATGAATGCAGCATCAACACTACACAAAATATTGAAAGGAGAAATCAATTATTTCAGTGTTGAAGGATTACTCTTGCCGTTACCATTCTGCAGTTGCTTACTTTTTGCTTGACTTTTTTCTGAATTTCCTGTTACCTTCAGTGACAAACTACTAAACTTCAGTCTTAGCACCACAAAACTAATGTACCCCACTTCAGCTTGAGCAAGTGCAAAAATCAGATGAGTCCTGTGAAAAGGATCATTAGCAGAATTACTGACTTGATGAAGTCTTCACATTTGTGGCTATGGTTAATCTCAAAATTTTAGTAACAGAAATTATAACTTCTTTGTGTGTGCACTAACAGATCTTTAAAATTAAACAATGATGCATCATGACTGCACAACACTGGTTACAAACAGAAAGCAGCACATCAGTCTCCACACAGCAAAAAAAGCCAAACAAAAAACCCCCCCACAAAACGAATCCACACTTATGCTAAAATGATAAACCATAATCTTACTTTATTACAGAGTTACTCTGCAAATGCTTTCTTTTATGTTCCTGTTATCCAGTAATGAGTTTGGGGTCAGGGAAGGAGATGAAGGAGCACACCATTAAACAAACTAAAGATTTTTACCTTTCTACGGTGTTTCCTTAAATCACTAGGCTGACAGATGCATGCAAAGAAAAGAAATTTGGGAAAGCTGTATTTATTGTAAACTGCAGCACAAAGTGGAATAACTAGTACAGAGACAAAACATATTAGGGAGAATATAAGTAACAATTACAACAATGGCACAGAGAAAGATACTGAGTATGAAGTACTCTTCAAACCACAGATTACATTAAAATGTATCCCAGAAGAGGGGAAGTGAAAAAAATAAACACTTAGAATTGGTTATCTACTGAAGTACTGTAGATGTTTGAGTGTATTGGTACTACAGACAAATTAGCACACAAAAAGTGCAGCATCTTCAGCAAGAAAAATAGTGAAGGGTTGCTTTTAAAAGGTGAGAGATTGCCCGTTACGTGTCAAGGGCTTGCCTTGAAACTACATATCACCCACAGCAGCCTTAAATACACTGTCTCCACTAGTCCCTCCTCACAATTTAGTGGCTTCTGCAGCTGTTTCCTACATAGCACAAAAAGCAGGCAGTATTTAATAACTGTGAAAGACAAGAGTGCCAACAATAGCTGGTTTCTATACAGTAACAGGATTCTATCTAAGTTTAAAGTGCTTGAATGTTTCAGCAAGAGTCCACTACCAGTTTTATTTTATCCTCTATCCCCTCCAGAATTCTTCATTTCCCAGGTACTTCCCACCTCTGCCAGTGCACAGAGCAAGGCAGAAACCTTGAGTTACACAAACAAGTTATTCCCACTGATGCTGACAAAAGTTAAATTTAGGTAATTTGTTTAACAGTTCTCATTATTTAAAAAGACAATAAGCAAATATAAAGTAAGTCCCTTTTGAAGTGGGACAAGGTGGGGGCCAGTGTTGCTTCCCTCCCACAAAGGATGACTTTTAATCATTTTTTTATTTAGAATACATGTAAACTATGCAGCATTAATATGGAAAGTTTTGGTCAATCTGACTGTCGAGTACTACATTAATAAATCATTCAGTGAATCAGAGAAGGGACATTTAAAAATTATCTAGTCCCTCCTCAAGTCCTTGACAAAACACCTGACTCATTTTACTCTTGCTGGATCTTTTATCTATTAAATCTGATGCTCCATAAAAATGCAAATGTTTACCATATGGAATGAAAACTGTCCACAAAAACTGGCCAAGAGAGCTGCAGGTTTCACCATTTATCATGTTGATGCTTTTTAATCATGAGGGTCTTTCAACTGACTGAACTGCAGAACCACTACTGCAGGCAGCCTTAAGCTAATTTGCCTACATGATCATAAACTGATGCAACTCCCTATTAAAACATTGAAAAACACAGCAGAACTATTATTTAGTCCAATAATTCATAACAGCTGTTACAGAAGTTTCTAGAAAGTTCTTGTTCTGTAATTCTGGAAGCATAGCTTCTTGTTTTCAAGCTTTCACAAAACCCAAATGCAATTGCAAAAAGCAGATCAAGTGACTTTGATTCACAATTATGATGCAAAGTCAACTTTACTTAGAGTTCACTTTTCTTCAATTACATCAGATTACAAGACACATTCTCCTAATCAAGTTTTTTGGAAAAGAGCTACTTATATTTGTATGTGGTTTTATCCATGAGAAATATTTTGCTTATTTACATATTACTGTGAAATGTTAAAAGATAAAGCACTCCATATCCTGAATTTTGATAGTACAATTAGTAAGTACAGTTTCCAAAAGCATATGGAAATTTGGAGACAAGGTAAAGTGTCTAGAACTAAATTGGAAAATGAGCTTTTCTTGGACAGTGTTTGCAAATAAATACCAGTACCCAAGATGCTCCTTACTGAAAGGTATCCTAAAGATGAGAAACTGTTTGGTTTACTTAACATGTATGTAAAAATACAAAAGGGGGAAACCTTGTATGTTGTTTTTACAGATATGTTTTCATGTACAAAGCAGCTCCTAGAAAGATTAACTTTTCTAAGCAGTCATAAGAATGTCAAAAGAATGGATCCATCTTTCTCTACTCACTGAACTGCTAAGCCTGAACTACTTCATCAGCCACAAGGTCTAACAGACACTTCTTTTCCCTACCAGTCTTAATAGCCTAAAACAGGACAGTAGCACTCATTATTAATAAAACAGTGATACCACCACAGTCTTCAAGATTAACATGCAAATCACTTTTTAGCTGAATGTTTAGTCAAATAGTGGACTGCTAAAAATGAAGTTTAAAGTAGAGGGAGAAAGTGGTTGAAAAACAAAAATTATTTCTTGTAGGAAGGGGAGTCTGAAGAAAGACCATAAAAACAGAAGGAATACTTAGGCACAAGTTGTTGATCAAATAATAGGAAGGTTTTTCCTAATCATTATGAACTGTATCTTACACTTTTTATAAAAGTTGAAATAATGCAGTAGAAAAACCTACAGAAAGGAAAAATACAGCAGAGTACGAAGGAGAGGAAAGGGAAATCAAACAACCCATTTTCTAGAGAAAATAAACACTCTTCCAAAAAAAAACCTGGACTTAATGCACACTTACCAGTGTCATGATCCCCAATCTGTCCACTTCCCGGGCTGGGCTGTGTGGAACCCGCCTCGGGGTGGAGCGGCCACTGCCAGGGGGAGAGGAACCAGCCAGGGAACCGCTGGCATAGGAAGGAGGGATGGAGCTCATGGAGCGGAACCGCCCATGGGCATCCAGGCTGCCACTGCCCACCCTGCTTTCAATCTCCTCTGCTCGCTGCTCCGTGTTCTCCTTCTCTTCTTGGATAAGCCTAAGGGATAAAAGAGTTTTAAAGGAATGTGACATTCAAACAAGGGCCATAAGAAGAGAAGGAGTGGGGCACTAGGAAGGGTCAGCAAAAAATGACCATTTTCCAAGGGACTTCGATAAAAGCCCTGACAGCAGACAGGCCATACCTGATCTCTTTGTTGATGGCATCCAACTGTTCCTGAAGCATTATGGCCAAAGTCTGAGCATCAGCCTGACCACTTGGTGACAGCAGATCAACTGAGCTGAATATGGTCTCTCTGTCATCCTCCACATCAGACACATCAACATCACTCTCAAATGCTTGTGCCACATTTGCCAACACACTTGCTTGCTGGGCTCGCTCCCAGTCCTGCTCATTCAGAGTTTGAACCTAAAAGAATCCATGACAAAAAATTAAATCCAAACTCAATGGACAAAAATATGATGTTTCTGTTGATTTTCACGATGTTTAAAATAATTTTTTTAAGTCCACTTACATGCTGAATGCATCCATCAAGACAGCAGTTTTTAGAGAAATGTAAAGAAAAAAGCTATAATGTAGGAAACTTTTAAATTTCACTTCACTGGAAGTAGCAAAATGGACAGGCTTATTGAATAAATTCAAACATCACATATTTTGGCTCTACACACTTTGAATTATGGTAGAATTTTGCTATGAATTCCTTGCAAATTTTGGAGCCAGTCCTGAAAGGGACTTGAAATTGCTTACAGAACAGTAACACATTAGAATAGTGTACAAACACAGAAGTAGGGTTGTTTTAAATTATATTTTATAGGCTCTGCAAAATTAAGAACAAAAATTTGAGTTCAAAACCATAATCTTGCAACTTTTGCAAATAACAGTTGTTATTTGCTAACAATTACAAAGACCAGTAGCTGTGCATTAGTTAGTGAAAGAGGTTCTATCAAATCTACTTTATTGCTAGGTACTCTAGTTCTAAAAACTCCTTGCAATGATTAGCCCTATGTAATTTATTTTTTCGTCACAGTTTTACTTGTATTTTCATTTCAGAGTTCTGTTACCTTTGAAGGTTCATCTCTGAGAGCTGCCAAACGCCCCTTCTGGGGACGTCTCAGCACGGAGGAGGTGCCAAAGGAGTCCGTGTGATTGTCACCCACAGAGGAAGATGTCATAGGGAATCTGAAATCTGGTCTGCTGGAACACACAAACAAACATTTTAGCTTTACAAAGGGAGGGGAAAGAGGGGGGAAAAAACCCAAAAAATTCACACAAGTGATTTCTCTTTTCCTACTAGTGCCAATTGCTTCTAGGCAGTGTAAGAACTGTCTTATATGCTCTATAAAAAATAGATTTTATAGCTATATAACAGACAAAATTACATCTCGCATAGTGACTGTCGTGGGTTACCCAGGAGATCTAACCTTTTTTCTCGAACTCCCCCCTTCACACAATTACTACCAGTTGAGAGAGGTTTTACGCAGACAAAACAGAGGCTTGACTTAAGGGATATAATACTAAGATTTATTACTAGAAAGATAAAAACTAAGAAAATCACATGCACTACACCAGTACTAATTAAACTTAGCTTATCTTACGGAAATACATATGCTATAACAAATACTACCTAACCTAACTTATCTTATTAAATAAAAAGAATATTAGATTGTTATATACAATTTGGTTTCTTTTCCTTGTGTGGAGCTGGACAGTTGGCCAGGTGCCAGATGTAACAAAAGCATTTCTCCTAGCTTATTCCAGTCTAAGAGAAAGGTATCTTCTTTTGGTAAAGTATTTACAAAAGCATTTCTTTCTCTTCTGTATTAGTCCAAAGAGAAAGAAAGGTTCTTCCTTTAAAACAGTTGCTGTAGCACTTGTAAAGTGTCCTTTCTGTTATCTGAGGACGCAGGTTCAGTGTGTCGTAGCTGGAGATTCCTTTTTGCTCTCTCTCTCTCTCGGCTGGTGCTGCTGCATGATGACTTCAGGGTTGAGGGTATATCCCCTCCTTTAAGGACCCATGGCTTCTAAGGGGACTCTTACTCCATTATGGTCTATGCCACAGTTATAGGGGATAATGGCTTTGAGTCCTTTCCCCTGTCTCTGTGGGGTCCTGTCCAGGAGGACACTTACTTCACCATAGTCTTCACCCACAACTACAGAGGATGGGTTTGAGTCCTTCCTCTGCTGCGTGGGGGTCCCATCGCCACTGAAGATAGTCCTAAATAGACCTTCTCCTTATGGGTCCACCCAGGACAGCAGCTCTTCCATTCTCTGCTGTCCTTTTGGGTCACAAGTGAGCTGCACCAGCATGGATCTCTCACCGGGACTACAGGTTCTACTTGAGACAACTTGATCCAGCAAAAATCTCTCTCTCCATAGGCCACAGGTCTCTAGCAAGATTCTGCTTCAATTCAGACCTCTCACAAGGGTCACAGCCTCTGTAGGCATTCATCTGTTCCGGGACACATTCCCTCATTAACTGCTGGGGGTCTCTCTGCACCCCAGTTATCTTCTAAAGGTAGCAGGGGTTTGCAACTTTTAGTCCTTTTCCCCAGCTGCAGGGAGAGAGGGGTGAAGACTCCCCCCTCGTCTCAACTCTTCTCTTGCTAGAACTGACCTTGAAGCTGCTGGTTATCTCAAGTCGTCCTCTGCTCTCCGACAAAGCTGGAATCCTTGCAGCATGTTTCAGCTGGGCAGTTTTCTCTGTGAAGTTTGTTTCTGTTACACATCCCGGCTGGAGAGACTTCATACCTGCCGCCGGCCCAAGGCCAGGGGAGAGGGCCTGGCCCCCACATGGGGCCTGCTGCCCCTCTCCTCACATGGCGGCTGAATTTCTTACTGCGACACACACCTTCTCTTCCGTTTTCTTAAATACGTCATTAGCAGAGGCGTTACTATAACTTTTGATTGGCTTTTTCTCCGGAACTATACCTGGGCCTGACCATTTCAGCCCAGGGGGGAGCTGGTAACCCACGACAGTGACTTTAAAGAAAGCAGAAAAAATTGAAATACTGCTACTACCTATGATGGAGTGATGTGGCTCTGAGTCTCACTTGGTCATTTTCAGCCCTTAATGCATCAACATTTATTGCAAGTTGATCCTGCAAAAATAGGTAAATCAAATACATAACAATATGTCTTAAGAAAAAACAATCCGTATCAAATACGGATTTATAAACTAACATTTAAGATTTTTGCCTCATTTCTATGAAACTCAGAAATAACAGATTTTAAAACACACCCATCAACAATATAAAATGTAAAAAACTGGTTTTGATGCACACAATACAGCACTGCTACAAAAGGCCATCCCAGAGTAACTCTGTTGTGTCTCTACACTAACTCTAGTAATGAAAACACACATTTTAAAAACAGCAATGAAATAAAGTTCACACGCTACTAACTTAATTATAATAAAGTGACAGTAAGAAGAAACAAGAAGATTTTTTCCAACTCTCTGCACAGAAGGTTCTAAAAGTATTCACTTTGAACTTGGACATTTTGACACACTCTAGAAACTCTGAGTTTAACAGCAGACAAATCCAATCAACGAGAAAACAACAGAAGACCAATAAAAAGTGGCTGATGATGAACATCTGTGCCTTGTGTGAAAACTGCTGGCCTACACATACGAGAATTCCACATTTTGCAGAACATTCTTTAACATTCTTCATTTTATTACGGAAGCCCAGCCTCCAAATTCTGGACTAGAGACTTACCAGAGTGATGTGGGGAGGTGCAGTACACCTGTGATTTAACAAGCTATAACAAGTATTATTTCAGAACAGATACTGTGACCACAAAAATCAACTGCTACTTCTTAAGGAGGCAAAGATATGAAAGCCCTCGCCACTTATTCAAGGAAGGAAAACTTATCATTTCCAGGGCAAGCACAACACCAGACAGATGCTATTAAAAAGCAGCAGCCAATAAACTAAAGAAAATTTTTAGCAGCTGCACTTGCATTTCATATCCAAAGCTTTAAGAAAGCCTTATGGGAAAATAACCAACATTAAAAGTGTTCCTCTTTTCTTTTTGCTGTTCAAGGTCATATGTACAAAAACATAAAAATTCTACACAATTCCCAAACTTGGGCAAATTGCCAGCATATCCAGGCACTTCACATATTCAGAAGTTTTTGAGTAAAAGGTTACGTATTACCTATAAAAGCCTCATAAAATTGAGGCACACAATACCATAAAATGAACAAACAACTCCCTTCTTTTAAACAGAGCAGGTAATGTTAAGTTCTGTGGGGAATTAAAACCGGATCCTGCTATGTAGTAAGGCAGCAGTGATGCTCCAACAGAATATGTCAGAAATACAGAGTGTACCTTTTCATGCTGAAGCTCCTCTATTTGTTTTTTTGCATTTTCAATTTCTCGAAGAAGTGAATTCTACAATAAAAGGTATCACAGATTAAGTCACTTATAAAAAGCTTTACACTTTTAAACCATAACCATGAGGAGTATAAAAAAAAATTCAGTCAACATTATACATCTTAAGTTACTTTATTGCTTCCATCATTTCACTTCGATTATAGCTGAAGGTTTATCCTTCCAGGTGTACAGCCCTCTAAATAATGGATTTAGTAATAGTACTGGCTCCATAAGTTTTTAATAGCAATAGTGACCTTTTAAAACTGCATTTGAAAAAGTTTGATGAGTAAAAAAAAAAAAAAAAAGGAATAATTCGGCAGCTAAAATAATTTAAAGTAATTCACTGAGAGGTTATTGAGAGGAATTAGCAGCCATTATCCTTAAGTTTTCATTCTATTTGCACCTGTTTAACCTAAAAAAAATTACTACATAGTAATTTCTTCGATGTCCTGTACTTTCAGAACTGCAACACTCACTGAATTAAGGGCTTTCCTTAACATCAGAACTGTTTCAAATTTGAGATTCCCCCTTCTGATAGGACACTTACAACTGACTCATTTTCTTTTCCTTTTCTACCACAGCCAAAAAGTTCTGATTAACAATTTCTTGAGGTTGTTAATACATTTATTACACGTTTAAGATGAACTACAATTTCATATGTGAAAAAATAAAACACTCTGGGAAAAAGACCAAGTGATCAGAACAAAGTCTTAAAATTTTACCTGCACATTTCTTTCTAACTTATCATAAAAGAATGAGCTGGAAGTCTCCACAAGAATACTTCTCTAAAAGCTGTTACTTAGAGTAAAGGACAAGTAGATTTTCCTCATTACTCATGAAAGAAGTTATGGAAGATAGGAGGGAGTTTGGGTCAGCCCTAAGACAACCCCCAATATGCAAGCATTTAAAAAACCAATGCAGTCATCTGTTTCTTAGAAATTGAATTTAAAAAGACTTATGACTGTTGGTATCATAACATGGCTCATAACTAGAATTTCTGAAGCAGCTGGTGATGTTGAAAACAGTGATGTTAACTAAGAAACACAAGGCAAAGTTTGCAGCCTTAGATGCCAGATAAGCACCTTTATCATCAACTCAAAGGATAACAGTAGGACCTACGTTTCTTCTGCACTACTCAATTCCTCCCAGCTCTGAGAGTATAAAAGCAGAGCAAGGAATGAACTTAACCCCTGTAATGACCTGAGAGAAGCAGAGTCCTGGAATTACAGAAAGATGTGTCAGACACCTGACTGATGGTTTAGGGATGAGAACTGAGTTGAAATGAATGCAAGAGGAAGGAAACTTTTAGTAAAAGTCTGAAAACTTCATTCTACATATTGAAGTGTTTTATTGCCATGACTTTAAAACAAAATTCACAGCTTTTACCGAAACATTTTCTCCAGAGGGTCACTTCACTCTCCAACAAGGGAAATCAAATATTTTTTTAATCCAAGACAAAGCAATTCTAAATCAGCACCAAGCAACTTTAGAAGACCTTACTTTGTTGGATGTAGAGTAAGGGAATCTATCTTAAAGGCATGTGTGGAAGAAAAATCCATAAGGAACTACAATCCAAAAGCAGAAGGGAAAGAAAAACAATAAAAAGTGTGTAACAAGTTGAATGCTGGGGAAAGCTCCAAGAGGTGCATGGACAATGCAGGAACAGCCCAGTTACATTCACATAATGAGTCCCAAAATGATCTACCTGGGAAGAAAACACAAGGTTGTTTCAACTTGCAAGAATCCCACAAGGACTCAGGGGAACTGGTACAGCCAAGAGCAGTGGGAACAAAAGAAACTGAACTGAAAAGGCCAAAGTTCTAGTCCTAATTCTTTAGGCTTTCTGTATTACACTAGATGAGCCTATTTATGCAATCCACACCAATCAACCAGGAAAAGGACAAAGCTGCTTAAAATTAAGAGATGCCTTCTCAACACTGCAGTGCAATGCCCAGGGACAGCCTCAAAAAACCTGAATTTTATGTATATATTTTCAAAACCCACACTAAAAAACAGTCTTAAGAGAAACTATTTATTAATAAGGATTTAATATTTATTTACTGAAGTTACAGATGGGTGCAAACTGCACAAATCACAGAATTCCGAGCATTCTAATTAATGTATGTGCTGGAGTGTGACTTGTTACCTTATCTTCCAGGGCAGCCATCCTTTCCTTGAGATGAAGCTGGAGCCTTTCATTGGATTCAGACAGCAGCTTATCAACAGTTTCTGACAAACGTTTATTATGCTCTTCATTCATCTTCTCTCTCTGTCTAGCCTAAGATACAGAAAAGCTATTGAAATAACTTCAAATTTTCAATGTCTATAACAATTTCCAGGTTATAAAGGCAGTAAGCTTTCTTTAACAGCAGTATCTTTCCAGAGCTCCATACTGCATGGACCTCCAGGACTCTGTGAGGGAGTATAAGGGACACTTCAGAGTTTAATAACTGATCCAAAACTGGAAGTTTGAAAATCTGAGCCTACATTAAAAAGAAACAAACAAACAGTATTCAGACTGAATTCCATTATTTATAATCCAGGAATCAATTTTTCCATTGTCATTTAATTCAGCAAGTTTTTGATCTCTCTCTTCATCAGAAATTATGAATAGTAATCAGATATGAATAGTAATATTACTAGTAATATTTAATATATTTTATTGAGTATATGAATGTATTTTGCGTATAAAAATAGCAATAGTAATCAGATATTTTCTATTTTCAAACTTTCATTGCAGACTTTCAGCTTTCCCTTGAGATTTAAGGTGAGACACAGTACAGTGACTCAAATCTCCCAAATATCAGCCAGCCCAAGCTCTGGTTTTCTTTTAAAGAGAGAAATGAAACCAGCTTTGCTGAATGGCAGCAGCCATGAAGGGGATCGAATTCTTTCTTTCAGCTTTATATCTTTGTCAAAATTATGTACAATACCCTTTGCAGCTCTTGATTCTTCTCCTCTAGCTGTGCTTCCATCTGCCTCAGTCGTTCTTCGATGTTGCCATGTCTCTCCTCAGCCTGTCAATTTGAAAGCAAAATTAGAATTTGGGTGTGTTTTTTTAAGGTTTCAAAAGCACAGAAACACTGAAGCACAGTAATATTTCTAACATGCTTTGCACAACTGCCATTTATGGTAACACAAAATGCAGAACAGATGCTTTTCTGTCACCAAAAATCTTGCAAGGGTTCATGTGTGAGTAGCAAAATGAGGAAACCTCTCACCATTAATCCACTGCTCTTTGGAAATGACCTTGCAACAGCAGAAGTTCATTCACATCCCCAAGAATTAAAAAAAAAAAAAGGAAAATAAAAATAAAAAATAATTGCATTTTCAGCTTTTCCTCACTAGCCTGGAGAATGTGACCCTGTGTTAGTACCCATGACAAAGCAGAAAGCGGCAAGCAGAAACAAGGACTAAGATACAAATTCTACCTTCCTAAGCTTGGTGGTAAGTTCCAACACCTTTGCATCTTTAGCAGCAGAGCTCCCAGGAGACAAAAGGTCAGACTACAGAGTCAGTTAGAGACAGGAAAGATAACAGGGAAAGAAATGAAACTACGACTTGCAAAGAAAGCACACACACACCCCTGAAAAGGCTCACTTGCAGTTACTAAATATAATTCTTCACACTTCATTAGCTCATTTGCAGCCCTCTAGAAACCTTGATATTTATTAGTATCATTACTTCACTTGCTCCTCACACTCTTCACTTGGTTATCAGTGAAAGGATTTTGGGTTTCCCCTTCAGAAATAGTTCCTGTTTAGGACTTTATGCCTTATATTGAATTGATTTTAAGAAAGAGCACCAAAGTAATAATTCGGAGAGACATTTTCACAATGTAGCATCATTAACAGAAAACCTGCTCAAGTTTCAAAGAACAGAAAAATTTTTAAAAAAATTAAAATAAAAATAAAAATCAAAAAGAGCGTCCTCAGAGAGATGAATGGAAAAAGTAGAGAGAACAGGGATAAATATTTTATAAATGGTTTGCGGGAAAACCAGAATGTAACAAAGCCAACACCAGGACCAGATATCATGCAGTGGGACACCAATGGAGAACAGAGTCTGGAGAACACTGTCCAGGGGCCTCACCTTTGTAAGTGCTGCAACTCTCTGAGCCAGCTCTGCTTCCACCTCTGGCAAAGTCTCAGCTTTCCTCAGGGTCTGCTGCAACTTTTGCTCAGCCAGTTCCAGTCGTTCCTGCAACTGCCTGTTCTTATCTTCACTCTGCACAGGATCACAATCAAAAATGGTTAGGGTTAAAAATCGTCATTAATTTTCAAAGCAGCAAAGAACAAGCTGTGAATTTTCTACATCAAAGCTGTGCTAAGACAAGAGACAAATTCCTACACATTTTAAATAACACTGTCCATATTATTGCGAAATTTAATTTTTTTTCAAGTGTGTACAACTACTTCTATGAATTATACCAAAAGGAACTTCTCTTGTTGACTAAAGGTTGCCTGCCTCTAATTAGAAAGTGATTGGCTAAACAACCATTTCTGGTTTATAAAGTTAGACTTTCCTGTCAAGCATATGTCAAATTTCCACTCCCAGTAAAGCAGCACTCACTTCTATTATAGCCTGTAACAATCTCTACACGCTATACAAGTTTTAAAAGGTTTCAGCTTAGAATGAGTAATTCTCACACACGAACCTAAAGATGCTTGGATACACATCTAACAACTTAAAAATCCACAGCTAATAGGGACAAAAATATTGTGCACATGATGAAGTGCACTGAAATTCTCTAAATCATTTCCCCTTCCCAGTAAAACTGTCTCATCTTCATTCCCAGGGTAAAACTCCGCAATGTACAACTCCAGTTACTGAAAAATAGTCACTACCAACAGCCCATTACAGTTGATATTTATCTTCCTAAAGGCAAAGTGCTTCAATAGAGTATGAACATGAATTATTTCCATCTGTTTTATGCCAAGCAAAATGCACTTTATCTTATTTCCAATCCCAACCTGTCTGTGCATGGAGTCTTTAGTGGCAATTTCATTTTCAAGTTTATCATTGAGGTCGTGCACAGATGTAGCTTCACGTTGTGCAGCGAGGTAGCGTTTCTCAAGAGTTGTAATTCTCTCTTCCATGTCTTCCTTTTGGGCCATAGTCTGTGCAAGACACAAAGCAGAATTTGGAATATGAGAGACAATTATTTTGTGATTAAACTGGGGGGCAAAACCCAGAAATAATAAAAATTAAAAAAATAAAAAGTCCAACATTTCTGTTATTTTTCTTGGTATCATCATCATGGCTTGGCTTCGCGAACGATGATTTCGAAGGGCTCTACCCACGCTTGCTGCAGGCTTGCTGATGGTTTTCTTGGTATAAAATGAAGTAGAAAGAAGAGCCTCACTTCGGCTTAAAAGTTCAATGACTTTTTTAAAACACCAAATGATTAAAAAGGACTCATCTTTATTATCTTACACCACAGATTTGCTACTTACCTTTTCAATGGTACAAACACAGCAAATCTTGACGTGCTGGGGGTGGTCAGAGAATGTTCTTGGACTTAACTAAGCACCCTATTTAACTTCTATTTAATTACAGTATACTGCAATAAATGGGACCTTGGAGATTAGTGATTGATCAGGAACTGTCAATGAAAGCACTGAAATTAAAGTGATTCTTCCTCCATGTAAACCTTTAAAAAATTTAAATTTTATGAATAAGCTTAGTTTTTATCACAAAATCAAGATCTTTCCATGAACATGGTAAAGTTTGCAATGCTAAAGCTCTAATATATTAATGAAATACCTAAGTCATAGATTTAGCATGAAGACAAATTTTCTTAAGCAACTGGTCTTTTATATTAAAAACAAAAGAGATCATGCCCTGAACTACTACTTCTCATCTATCAATACCAAGACATTCAAAAGCATAAAGGTTTAACTGAGCACCAATAAGATTAAAATTTGATAAAGCAGTTGCATTTGGGCCTCCCCAAATTCTGCCAGCTCCCTCCTCACCTCTCGTACATCTCTCTGTAACTTCGTATTCATTTCTTCAGATTTTATCAAGTCTTTTCTGGCTGTGTCAAGATCTTCTTCCAGCTCTGTCACTCTGCTGGACAGAGCAGTGAGACGTTCTTTCATTTGTGTCTGCTCTTTGTTTTGCTTATCTATGATGTCTTGAAGTTCAATCACTTTAGCAAGGTTTTCATCATGGCATAAAGAACCATCAGAGGATCTCTATTAAACAGGAAAAAAAGAAGTGTACTTGCATGTTGCAAATAAGATTGAAAAACAAACTGTTACTCACCTGTAAACACTCTTCCACAAAGATAATTTTATTATTAGATAGACTGCAAAAATTGAAATTGTGGTAGCTAAGATTTTTTAATTAGATGATCATGCAAAAATATCTTATTATAGTTTAAAATTAAAATGTTACAGGTAATGATTAAAAATCAGATGTCAACTAAACAAAGTAAATAGCTGTACCTTCCCATTTGTAATCAGCGTATTTTCTTGTTCATGATTTATATCCAGCATCCCATCTGGAAGTGTTTTCTTCTGATTATTTTGCTCTTTCAGAATCATTAACTAAAAGAAAAGTTTAAATACACATGTTTAAAGTCAATTCCTATCTCACTAATAATATAAGGAACAGCTGCAAAAGCAAAGGAGCAATATAACTATTACTAATTCTACTGCAAGGTAATTAATAAAACAGCACAGGCACCCAACTTAGGCCACTGCAACCCAAAAATTCTTATTTTAAAGCCATATGAACTCTTTTCCTTCTTTTGTTTTGTTTAGGGGCTTTTTGGGGTTTGTTGGGGGGTTTTCTTGCACAGGAGGTGTCAGAGGGTTGGTTGGTTTTTTTCCCCTCCCGCTCTTTCAAAGCAACCAAGTTAAAAATTAATTGTTGTTCCATTTGGCAAAAAAACCAATAGCAAGAAGTGAAAGTGAAACTTAATAAATTACTATGTACAAATATTGACTAAACTGCCCACAATGCACACATGAAGACATAACTTTTAAGATAAAAACCTACCTCTTTATGTGTAGTACCTAGTTCTTCTTCCAATAAGCTACATCTTTCAAGTGCTACTCGTAACCTCTCCCTTACCTGAAAAGGTAATTTCAGATTATTTGAAATCATTCAAATCAAAAAGAAATCAATTTCATTTACTGCCATGCCCTTTCAGATAATAAATGAAACTATTTCCATTACACCTTCTTAATCTGGAGCCAGTACTAACTACAACACAAAAAAATAGCCAAATAATGTGTATCTTAAAAAATTAGTTTTTCCTTTTTGGCATAAGTAAATTATATTTCAAGATGACCTGTACATTTAGGCAAAAATTAAACATGCCCAGAATTTGCTTGTTCTTTTGCAAGGCACAGAGTGTGTAGGCTTTTGCTTATTTCTGCTTAAAAAGAAGAATTCTGCTAAATTTTGCCAGATTTTATATCCAAGTGTCAGAAAAGTCAGGTAAACTGTGAGTTGGCAACAAAACTCACAGTGAGCTTCAGGACTTGCATATCCTGCTGCCAATATCAGGCACAGCTGAAGGGAGGGGTTCCTTTAATTCAGCTTCGTATCACAGTGTAAGCAGGTTCCTCTCTTCCTGTTCTCTCTTCCATGTATTACATAATCAAAAGGTTAAATCCTGATACTGTAGAGGTAAGCAACTGTATGCAATTCTACAGCAAATATACTGTCCCTGAACCATGCTGAATTTACATTAACAGAGCTAATGGAATACTAGAAACAACCACAGCACCTTGATTTATTTCCACATTAATTTAGGACAGCAGGTACTGGATGTAGTTATGGTTCACAGATTTCTACAGCTTTAGTCCAAAATGGCCCACACAAAAGAGGGGACAGGATGAGGCACAATATTTCATTACCTTTTCATCAAGGGCTTTATGGTGCTCAAATAAAGATTTTAGTGCTTTGAGAACTTCTACTTCACTAGAAACTCCTGCTGGAGACTGAGCTTGCCTCTTCACGACAGTCATTCTCAGAGATCGCTCGTGCCTGGAGACAAGACACTCCAGATGTTCCAGTAATAGCTAAAGCAAGAAAAAGGAACAGTGTTTATTCCTGGTCTGAAAAGCTGCAGAAAACTTTGCCTCCTAGAACACTAAGTTTTGAGCTCTAAACTTCAAATCTCAGAGACAAAGAACATTGCATCAAGAGAAAGGACTTGTTTTTAACATTTGACCTGCATTAGCACCGTAAGCTGCTCAAACAGATCCCTACAACCCACCCACTCTGCTCCTCTGATCCCAGGAGTTGTGTGATTACAAAACTTTCACAACCAGAAAGCCGAATGGCAGACACAGTATAGTCTTACAAGGTTTTCCTGATTCAGCACAGCAGCATTTGGAGCTGTGCATAAGCTTCCAAACTTTCTTAATCAACACACATTTGCACTTCCATGGGGATTCATGTGCAAATATTGGGGAAAAACCCCACTTCTAGCTTTTCAAATTCAACATTCAGTGTTTTCCTCCATTCTTTAACAATGGTGAGCTTGGAGAAGATAGGGAACTAACCCTGGTATTATTTCTTTCTGCTTTCAGTTCAGCGATTTCTTCTTCCCTTTCCAGCAGCTGCTCCCTGCATACATTGAGCTCCTTTGTAAGTGCTGCAAATTCCTGGAATAAACCAGACAGAAATATCAGGATACAGTGAGAGTGGATTCATGTGAACACCTGACAATTTCCTGGAACATTCAGATGACTAAAGCCAATAAAATTTATAATCATGTTTAAGTTCAAACACTTAAAACGTTATGTTACCAACTGTAAAGACAAAAAAACCCTGTGAAGACAAAAGATATTTGACCAGTACTATTGAAAACTCATTTGTCTCTCAAGGCAATTATCTGAGTTGGGGTTTCCCTGGTAGGCAAAGGGAAAGACATGGTTGTAATGCATTTTTTTATGGTTTCAAAGAGCTGTTTCTTTTGTGTGTTTGTTTTTGTTGTGGGGTTTTTTTAACAACTGCTGAGGGAGACAGAATAAAACAGAGCCCAGTAGTATAATCAGAAAACACGACAAACTTCAAGTCAGGATGTAATTGTGAGAAACAATGCATAACCCTGCCATCTACCAGAATACAGCTACATACCGGAGTTTCATTTATGCCTTCTTTCAAATCTCACAAAACGGAACTGAGGCAGCACTTTCCCTGCAGTCCTGTCGAAAACCTCAGAGGATTAGAAGTAGAATTTTCTCAAAGCTGAGCCCTTGGGCTCAAAGCCCTCACAAGGCTCAGCCTTCAAATTCAATAAAGATCTCACTAAACAAAGCTCAACCAAAGTGAAATAGTACAGAGCGAACTGTCATCAGGGAACAGGAACATGAACTCAATCAGTTACTGCATGTTTATTACTACAGCGAACACAGAGTAGTCAATATTAAAGAGTATCTTTCTACATTTTTGGGTATGATTCTAGCAGTATCTGAAAGAGCCACAACTTCCCACACCACTTCTGCTCTCTATCAACAGCCTCATTAAAAATATTCAACATAAAAGGCATTTAAATGTTTTATCAACTCACAGAGCACACTCTGAATAGAATAAAAGGTACAACTACACACCACAATTAGAAGTAAACACCATACCTACCTACCCACTCTGGCATAATTTAATTGTAATCTGAACCACCTTGGCAATTAGAATTAATGCAAAAAGTAAAGGTGTGAATGTGAACAAGTCCATGTTGTAGAAAAAAGCTTGTAGGAAACAGGGAAAAAAACCTCATGTGTTATCAACAAAATTTAGGATGTGAAAATAGATATGTCTCAATCACTCCAATGGCCAGTGAACACTTAAGAAGCACTTAGATAACAAAACATTGAAATATTAGTAAATAATAGTCCTTTTTGTTGTCTAAAATAAGGAAAACACTAATACACAAGAGACTTATTTAATAAACAATGGATTGGTGCAGCTGAACTGGTGATGATCAAGATGAGGTGAACACCACAAATGGCCACTTAAGTGGAAACACATCATGTGCACAAAGACTGCTTCTCTAATTTTTTCAAACTGCCATCACAGATGCAGAATCCACCCCTATAATCCCTATTCCTAAATAAAAATCTGTTTATTGGAAGAAAGTTTCAGTAATTATTATTAATAAATTAATTAATTATTAACCCCTGGTTAATCAGCAAATAACTGCAAAAAGTCTTAATTTATTTTCCTTTTTCAACTGTTAAAAAAATTACTTGATTTCTCTACCACACTTCATAATTATACACATAAGTATTTCACTGCAGTATTTTATTTGCATTCTTAAAAAAAAAAAAAAAAAAAAGCGAGGCCTATCAATTTCAAAATGGCCTGGAAATACACTTAGGAGAAAAAATAAAAAGTAAATCCAGCTACTGGAACTTTTACACGCACAAAACTAACTACAAAAGTGCCCTGGGTGCAAGTAAATCAAGAAAAATCTACTTCAGGCTTCACTGGAGCTGACAGAAAAACTGCCTCTACTACTTGATATCCAAACTTTTCCTATACCTTCAACATCCCACCTGTGACAGTTTCCAGGACTCTGTGTGAGCTTCATCAGCTGTGTATTTGAAAGGAAGTCTATTCACTCTTCAAATGGTTGTAGCACAGAGAGCTCTATCCCACTGCATACTGGTGTGCAAATATAAACTGTAACACAAATATATCAATTCTGACACGAACCATCACCATGGTCAGGTGACCCAAAACAACAGAGCACCTGGGGAATTTCTATTGCTGCTGCATAAATATACTGGCATGAATTTCTGGCATTGCACAATAACCTCCACTGCTGTTTGTTTTGACAAAATATAGTAGCTTTGAGTCCTGTGAGCTGCCTGATAAAGAACATTTAACGTCCTTAGTTTCAGCTGACACTGCCAAGACATGTTCTTTCTAGTTTTAATACTTACCTCCACTGGTAGACAATTTGTGATTTCCCCAAGCAGCTCAGGAGAGAAACTATCTGCAACTTTATAATGTCCAAAAATTTTGAGTTGTCTCACAATTTCTTCTTTGGCATTAGATGAATGTACAGAAAGAATCAAAGGAAAAAACTTTCCTACTTATCCAAAAAGCTGACTATTTTTCAGTAATTAAGGAGATTGAGATCATTAGTTTTGCCCAAAATAAAAAATACACAACTCAGGGTTGACTAGAATGGGACTCAGAACGAGCACTTTCAGAGCACTTACAGAAGAGACAGTGCTGAATTTTCCAGGGAAATATTCCCTGTTGATCAGAACATTCTGGCAAACACCCATATGCTACACTGAACTGAAATGTTTACTGGAGAAAGTCACTTTCTGACACAACTGCATCATTCCAAAAACATCTCTCTTGCTGCCAGAAGTAAATACTCTCAACAAAAAGCTACACTGAGCAAGTAAGCTTGTTCTTGTTCAGCAATACATCTTCAGGGAGGTTTTTTGTTCACAAACTCCATGATTTTTTAAAGCAAGAACACTTCTTCTCCACCAGCCTTCAGAACTGACCTCCAAGCTTCAATATTTTTGAGGCCAAAATATAAACATCCTTCCAAAAGTTGGATCAACTGGTGCCTGGCTGTCAAGCCTGCACATTTCTGATGTCTGAGCTGACAGACACTTGGGTACTTCCAAGATCCCAGTCCAGGAACATTAACAGCTTTCAGGGAACAGGTTCTCTTCATAGTTATTACAAACATAATTTATAGGCTCTACAGATAGTACATGACAAACCAATAAATAATAGATGACAGGAAGATAGTACTTAACCTAGGGGGAAAAACTTGGAAGGAACACAAGTAATCCCTGGAAGTCTGTTAATATAAGGTGTGTATTATGGATGTTCTACAGACAACAGACTGTAAGTTTTCTTGGAATTTGATCAAGAAAAAAAGCCTTATTCCACAAGAAATGCAACACCTGATAGACACGGCTATTTTTGGTCTGTGTTTGGCCCAGCCACCTGGGAAAGTTTGTCCTGCTTCCTGCCAAGTGGTGGGAAAACAAGGCCTAATAAACGAAAACTTCATCCTTGAAGACAGCACTCTGTATAAACTGAAATTAATTGGTATCTTCCTATTGGTTGATGGCCCTCCAAGGGTACTTGAAGGAGAAAGTGAAGAGGAGGGAGATGAAGTAAGCCCCTAGACTCATTTAGGGAAGACCCCTCCAGGTGTATCACGCAGGTGCGGGAGAATTCCAATGTACACACGCAGGCGCAGAAGGGACATCACCGACATAACCGGGGGAGGGACAGAGGCCTCTGGCTGGGCCGGTGCTGGCCACACCTGCCCAGGTAGACATAACCAGCTAAATTATATAAAAGGCAGACAGCACCTGTGGGAGGGGTGGCAAGCTTCACATGGAGGACAACGTTGCCTCAGTGGGGACGCCCGTTACCTTGTGATCCTGCCGACACCCCAAGGATGCAGTTTCTGCCATGGGGAAATTCTGGTCATTCTGGGGTCGGTAAGACAACCTCCTAAGTAACACCTGCGTGAGTGGGAGGTTTTAATGAGGGCTTATTTCCTTTCCTCTTTCATGTCTTTCAGTTTCTCTGTTTGTTGGCCACTTCCTAGTAATAAATATTGGGTTTTCTGAGCTTTCAGCAGTGTTTTGTTTTCCATTTCGGCATCCCTCCGAACCCTCCCTGGAACAGATGGAAAGATATGTAAAGAAAACCCTAAACATTTTAAATTCATCAAAGAACATACTACTATTGAAGTACTGTAAAATACTATTGTTAAAATACTACTGTTAAACTAGTAACTTCAGGCAACAGAAAGATGAAGTTGCAACTGTTGCCTGCAAGTAATATTTTGTTTTACTGTCATTGTGGTCTGTAGCCTGAATATCAAACAATCCACTCAGAAAGCTGAGCAACTGAAAGGAGCACAAGAAGAACAAGTGGGGAAAGTGCAGGACATCAGCGATGAAAACCAGTGGGATCTGAGATAAGTTTCCAGCGTGATGCTTACACCACATATAAGCCACAATTATTCCAAATGATGCATGCATGGAAATGACAAATATACACTCTTAAGCAAAACAATCAAAGAAAATTGAAATATTTAAACTTAACAGGGTATTTCACAGTCATGTCACTTTAAGAGTTTTAGGGAGCACACAGGGACCAAGATCCCCAATATATCTGAAAGTTCGTAACAAGCAAATTTAAGTTCAACCAGTTTTATTTTGGGTTTTTTTTAGGCTAAGAATCAGAATTATAAAATACTTCAAGGGTACTGGAAGTTAAAACTGAAAAGAACGGATATGTTTTCATCATTAAAACCAGCCCTCGAAGAAAACACAGTTACACACACTTTAACAGCAACAAATCCAGAAAAAACAAACCACCAACACACATCATGCTTGGCCTGTTCCACGTAATAAAACAGATTGCTTTCAACCTTTCCATCTCTGGCATGTGCCAATGGGAAAGAGAAAAATCAGCCTAGAGTGTGCAAAGAAAAATATTTTGCTTTTCGCCTCGTGAAATTAATTTCCAGAAAGTATCAAGGAGCCTGGATTTACTAACCTGGAATCCTAAAACTTATTTCAAGCAGTAAGAGAAACAGTTCTATCAAATAAGTTTATCTTTTGTTTTCAAAAACCCAAACAACTTAAAAGGAAGTGTAAGAGAATAATTAAAATATGATATGTCAAATTCTTGCATTTCAGAACACTGAAGGGCTTTTCACAGTCAAAGTAGCTGTTTTTTCAACTAGAGCTGAGTGAGAACATACTGGAGTTCATCATACAGTGTATTGACCTCCTTTCCCATTTCTGTGTATGCATAAGATGTTTTATAACCCAAAAGACAACTACCAAACCCCAGGTGCAGATTTCTTTACTCTTTAAAAAACTCTCCCATCCCAATTAGTGGCATTGAGATATTTAAAATGTTTAGTACCACCTTTGTTTAACTCTCAGAAGTCTGTGTTTTCCTTGACTCCAAAAACATTCCTTTTTTTTTTCCCTCTATCAAAATCTGCATGAGAACACTCAAGTGAATATTGCTGCCAGCTGACTAAATACTAAAGCTGAGAAACTTCTGATAATCCCAGCCCTCTTTTTTAGTACAATATTCAAGTTTCCCTCCTGGATTGACCCATCTAGGCTTGGTCATTACCACTGCTCAATCCTAAACAGGCAATTAAGTTTTAACATGTTTACAGTTGCATAACGTTATTGCTCTGGAATGAAACTCTCACTGTTCCCAGCTCTCTGTGGAGCTGAAAGGAGAATCCACAGCCTGGTCTTTCACAAGCAAAGAGCCAAAAAGAACTCCAAACTCACAGAAAGTAGGTATCAAACATATGACCAAGAGCAAAATGGGAAAGCTTATAGCAAGACCAAGTCTCCATGGTAATGACTGGGTTTCCAGTTACCATCCTGCTTAAATTTATGCAGAACGACATTCACTGAGCCTGGACTACAAAGCACTAAATGAAGAAAGGTGGTATTTGGCAGCTTTGCAAAAGGAATGCAGCAGCAACAGGAAAAGGGAGGTAGAAACACCTCAGTTCCATATTCTCCCTCCTGTAGCTCCCCTTCCCTGATCTAACACATTTTGGATAGACATGTCCTATTTGGAATGTGGATGGGTAAAAGTACCAGAACCCAAACATGGCTGGATCCAGCCTCTCACTTCTCAAAGGATCAGAGGTTTTCCTTCCACCACATTAATCAATGCTCACACTTCATGCACACAGCAGAATATTCTGGGAAGTGAGCCCGCAAACCCCTGTAACACAGAGCGAAGTACAGGTCGAAGACAGGCAAACAGGAGCCACCTCCAGTCAAATCATTAACTACAGCCTGTATAAACCACCGAGGCTGGCAGAATCATTGCTGCCTGAACTCTGGCACTTCATTTGCTCTAAGCCCAGCAGAACAGTGCTGTTATGTACACAAGAGTAGGGGAAAAATCTCATGCAAAAACAGATTTTTGTGCATTGCTAGAGTCCCAATCCCACACTGTACTCGGCACTGCAAGGGACACAAGACAATCTCCGAGTGTCTTCCAAGCTCTACCATCAGCCAGAACTCTGTTCTCCACAATGAATACAAGTCATACATGATCTGTAGACTCTAAGTCTAGATCTCTGGACTTGCTAGCAAACAACAATATTTGCTGGTAATGTGCTGCAAATCAAAACTAAGCTACAGCTGCATCCTACAACTTCTTCGTATGTCTGTGAAATTAAGGAAAAAGAACATGTAGTTTAAACATGTCAGAAAGTTTTATCCAGTTACTCCTCTTACAACTTGCCTCTTCTGTAGAGCAGCCAGCCTTGCTATCATCAAAACATTCCAGAATCCATAATTTCTCAAGATAGTTTGTTAATCTTTTCACCAGCCTTAGCAAATCAACACAGCTTGTTCAAAATATGGTAGATCACACAGGGTTTATTTTCAGTTAACCCAGAGCAGACACAACCTATTTTTACCACAGCCTTTTAAACCACTTTTAAAGCTACAGATGTGCAACAAATCAAACAGTGAAAAACTTTACCAAAGTACCTGGGTTTTTTCCCCCAAGGCTTTCTCCAAATATTCAACTGAGTTGTGAACTCAATCCTCCAAGTTAACAGAATGCACAGAGGATTAACAAGAAACGAACATACTGAACGCCAACTGGAAATACTGGTTTCAAGTTATTTTCTTCACTTCTGTTTGTAAAATACTTATAAAATGTTGCCCCTACTCAGGCAACACTGTGGATGCTCTGAGTAGGGAAGTGCAAAAAGTTGAACCATTACAACAGTTGTAAAGTAACAGCTGCCTTCCAGCAAGCAGAGGAAATACAGAAGCACTTCAGACTTGCATGAAACTTGGCATCTATTCATATGCAATGGCAGCAGAAAACTTTCCATCACATGGCCAGAATCACTTCACTGTGATGGCTACACAGAGTTCCACCTTAGCTGCTCTGGGATGTACAGGAATACATCCCCTGAAACGGTAGAAAAGGCACAAAAGTATTCAGAACCACACCAAGCTTGTTTCACTTGGATAAATGTCCCAAGATCAGCTAAAATATGCATCAGGAAAACTGTAGTCATCATGGAAAAAACAGCTTTTCAACTTGGGATGTGTATGGATACTTTGTGCAGAACAGGAGCTTTTGAGACTGATCAATAACAGCGTAATCCTTCCCAATACTGTAGCAGTCCAACTACCAATATTCCAGAATAATACCTTAATTTACCACAGAAATAAGTTTGCAATACTTGGGGGGTGTTAGAAAAACAAATGTCTCTGAGTGACACTCTGAATCGATGCATTCTAAGGGTTTCCCAATAGGAATTACCACATTCCTGAAGCCCTAGCCTGGTCTATTTGGATTAATAACTACAAGTTATTATGCTGCTACAAGTAAGTAGCAGCACAACTTCTTAGTCGTAGCTTTAGGCATCTCCATTTTTGGAGTCCATGGCAGTGAAGAAACCTCCCCACACCCATACCCCCTATGGCAAAAGGAGAATACACTTATACTTAATTAAAGGCGAAGAATCTTGCACTACCAGTTTGACAAGGCGTTGGACAAAACCAGTCTCCATCTTTAATATGACACCAGAGAGATTTCATTGAAGTTTTTCCTCTCCACACAAAGTTGGCCAAGATTTCCTGGGATTTCATAGGATTTCACAGCCTGCAATGCTCCTCAGAGATGCCAAACTGGAAAACAACTGCAAGATATTCTGGGAAAACGTAACAAGGCCAGTAACTTTGCTTGGACTCTCCATTTTGGAAACTGAGGAGCTACTGCAAAAGCTAGACTGAGATTGTAAACAACACTGAACTGTGAGTTTACTAGGACAAGAAAAAACAAATATGTATTTTTCTGTACATCAACTCTAAACACACTGCGCTCACAAGAAACAGCACAAATATAAAACTCCTATGACTTTTATTAATTAAAATTATTTAATCCTACACATTGCATTCTAGTGTGTTCAAAACCTAACCCTCACATGACTAATACTCCACTATTTTTTACAAATAAATCCCAGGACAAGACCCATCATGCAGATTATTTCAGTGACAAATTACTCCTGCTTGCAAAATCTGTGAGCAGCAGCTGAGGCCCTGCTCTGCCCTATTGTAATCATTCATCTCGGCCTCCAGGCCCAGATTGAGTTCTGTGGCCAGTAGCTGAAAAGTACATTTTTCACACTCTGTTAAAAGGGAATGCTTGGGAATACCTGAACAAGGCTGGCCAAGCTACCCTCATTAAACAAGAACCAACATGTACTTCCCCCTCAGTGCTCTCCTATTATATATATATGTATTTATTTTTTTGCCAAGTGATGAACACTTCAGTCTCCTAATTTCAAACTTGTTTAAGCAAGTCATATTCAATGAGGACAGATACATGCCTTCAGTAGGAAATTCAACCTACCAGTTCTTGACATTTGATTTTTCTGTTTCTCTGTGCTCTATCACCCCAGTTTACATGCTAAGTGGATGCATGAAGCTAAATATATCCAAATCTGTGATATTCTGAAAAATGCTACTGGACCATTCCATGGAAAAGTTGCTCAATTATCACAAATAAAGGCAACTCCAAAGTCCATGCAAAGACAGCACACTCTCATGTCTTAAAACAGACAAGTCTGGTATTTAAACACAGAAAAAAAACTAGAAAAACTTAATTCACGAACACAGATTAAGCATAAAAGAGCTGGATTATGGGGGAATTTAAAGCTTTTTTTTAAAGTTAAAAGTAATTTTTTGTCTGCCACAAAATAAATTCATAATGGACAGTGCCAGACTTGATAAGTACTTGCACCCAGAAAACATATGGCATCCCAAAAGAAAACCAAAGAGATGAGAAACACTAAAATGCAGAGAAGAAATAATAAATAAATTAATTAATTAATAAAAAACAAGAACAATCTGTTAATATGGTGTTACCAGTAAGAAATGCTAAAGTGAAAGATGGATGGATGAGGAACATAAAGGAGGAGCACAAATGAGACCCCAGGAGGGGAAAAGGACAGTTTCTTTCCTGCATGGACAAGCAGTGAGAGCTAAAATCCTAAAAAGCTGCTCCATTTCCACTTTCCATGAAGTAAACCAATTCCAGATTTCTTGAAACAAAGACACAGCTTTTGGGAGATAATGGTGTTGAACCGCACCCTCCAAAGACCGTTTTGAAAACTCGAGAACTGTGTGTTCTAAAAGAAATAAATTACTAGATGCACCGGCAACATAAAGCTAAAGGAATGTTATGACCTTCCAAGCCCTTCCCTATGAAGTACAAAAGGTGATAATACTGTATGAAAAATGTATTACTCAGGAATAAAATAAAAAAAAATATTCACTGGTATCCCAAGGCATCCCTGAAATTACCTAAACCAAACTTTTAGTCATTCACCCAAATGTCGTAGAGCAAACACAGACAGCTTTGAAGGGATAATCTGAAATTAGGAGTTTACCTTCCACATTCATAACCATGTAGAAACCCCAAACAGATTCACCCACACATCCAGTTTCACCCTCCACACATGTTCTGCTCTTCCTGGTGCTCTCTCAGGTGCCAGGTCATCCTTTACATCCGTAATTAGATTATCTGAAGAACTTCCAGTCCTATGGGTAAATCTTAGCAAAACAATCCCATTTAGATTTTTAAATGACCTTTGATATGGATCAGAAGTTTCTTACTTCTGGGTCTCCAAAGCAGCCCATTTCTTAAATCCCAGCTCCCCCTTGGGAACAGCCAATCCACAAGCACAAAAAGTGAAAAGCACAGCCAATAACAAAATTTAGGTCCAGTGCTATTCATTAGCAGGTGAAAGAGCCCCAGGAATCCCAGCATGTCCAGCTTGCAGATTTCCCAATTCTGGACAGGAGTGGAAAAAAAAAAAAAAAAAGGAGAGTTTTGGCTACAACATTATATTGGCAGAAGTATATATTGCTAAATTGTTTGACAGGCTCACATAAAACAATTGAGATCCCACAACTCAAACCCACAAGTCCACAATTTAAACCCTGCCATTGACAAGAATTCCTTTCCCTTTACCCCCAATTTTTCTTTTTTAAAATAATTTTGTTTTGCACAGTGAGAAACCTTCCATATCAAGCATTCTGTGAAGCATAAAAGAAAAACAAGAAATTCCACTTGCAGATATCTCTCCCCCTTTTCAAGACTGTACTTGAAAATTCAGAAAGAGTACTAGAACAGCTTAATAAAATTGGTGACTATTGAGCTAACCATATATCCAGAACCATTAAAACAACAGGAATTTATGATCTTCTTTATTGAGTTCTCTCCACATAAAAGAAGTTTTAGCCTTTACAACAAGGATTTTGGTGGCCAAAACCCAAATTTTATATGCATTTATATGGGAGGTAGGATTACAAAAAGCAATCATTGTGCTTCAGAATATTTCTATACAATTAGATACCAAGTTCTATGATGTCCTAGCACTAGGAGTAAGGCACAACACAGTTCAGAGCGTACCCAGGGAGAAAAAGAAATTAAAAATTAAATTAAAAATTAATTAAATTAAATTGAATTTTAAAAAATAAATTAAAAATAAAAAAATAAATGCCCATTTTCCTATCACAATAAATTAAAAATGCTTGTTTTCTAAGTGAAAGTCTTTTACCCTTTAATACAACTCAAAGGATACATATATCAAATTTTCCAAGCTTTTTTCCATGTGGCATTTGAAACAAGTGATGGTCCTTGCTTAAAATCTGTCCTGAAGATAACTGGTTATACAGTGGCAGTGTAAGGACTTTTTTATTTACGAATCACAGAATCCTAAAATGGTTTGGGTTGGAAGGAACCTTAAAGACCACCTCATTTCACCTCCTGCTCATGGCACTTCCACCAGTCTAGGTTGCTCAGAGCCCCATCCAACCTGGCCTTGAATCTTGTGCACTTGCCTTATCTTGGTGCACTTCATGGAATTTCTAAACCAAAATACTAATTCTGGGTATTTATATCTCTGAAAGCATAACCAGAAGACAGATGACCTACAGGAAAAGATGCTGCCTGCTCTTATCCATATACATCCACTAACAGCCATCATATATTTCAGATCCAACAAAAATTATATTTCTGTTAAGACTTTTCACTCCTGTCCTCACAAAACATACCCTGAGTAGAAAACATCAACATAAACACATGAGCAAAGCTCAAGGCCACTGTGGAACAGCCAATGAACAGATTAAGCAACAAAGCTTCTCTTTTTAAAAAAGTAGGATCAGGCCACAGAGCCTTGTCAGGCCAAACAGAAGAAAAGGAGCTGATTTTCAACAGACCTTACATGAAACAGAAGGTACAGTCTGAAACAGATAGAGGTCATAGGCAAAAAACCAAGTTAACCAACTATTCCAGTCAATTTACAGAGAACCTAAAGGAAAACAACACACATCAGAACGAAAGCGAGCATGAACTTTAACTTGGAATCACAGTGTTCCAACCCTGAATATCCAACTAGGAGAGCAATCTCCTCAAGTGACCCACAGATACGTATTCAGCCCACTACACCATCATCTGAAATTCACAAAATGTGGAAACAGCATTTCCTGGAGCCTCTGTGAAAAAGTCAAGTTGAAAAAAAACCTCAGCTCCATTCAGCAGCAAAATAATAATTCCTCTCTCAGCCCTGAGGAATGGGAAAACATTTTTCCTGGCAAGAACTGCCACACATTTACACTTGGGGAATCCATAGGCAGGCTCTCAAAAAAATCCACTTAGAAAATTCTGAACATCCAGATTACCTGACTCACGTAACACACATTTATCCTTTCTCAGTGTTTGTGGCTTGAGATCCATATACACAACAGATTATGATAAGCATTTTCTAATATATGTCAACAGATTCCAATCACCCTTATAGACTTAAGGTAACTTAAGCTGCCTAAATCGCCAAAAGTAGCTTACAGGAAGACCTCTGTCATATTCCTTTAAAGCTGGGGAGGGGGGAAACAAACCACAAAAAAACCCCACCCACACCCAAAAATTGAAGTGTCAAGTACATTAATGCAGTTTTGAGATGCAGCAGAAGAAAGTTACTAATCAGACAGTTAAAACGTTCTCTCCAAAGATTCTCTAACAACACTGTTCTCTAACAACACTGTTAACTATAATTTGTGAATTATATATCAAAACACAAACGTGTCCTGTTGATTCTAAGTTCAAAATCTATAGTGAGTAAAACCAACATTCACCCCTGCTAAATAAACATCAGAGAGAACAAAACAAGGTCTCGGGCCAGTGGACTTTAAAACACCAAGAATTTGTAAGGGGGTGTGGAATTGTATTCTTAATTAATATTTAAGAAAAAATGCCAAAAGGTTTTCTTTTTTATATAGCCACATAGAATCTTTAAGTCTTGCCACTAAACCTCTTCAAAGCAGTTTATACACTTCTAAAATGAGCTGAGAAAAAGAAAAGGTTGCAGAGGAAGAATTCTCGGAATACCCAAATACACACTCCCTGTTGTAGCAGAGCTACAGGCAAGTTACCACTGATGAGCATATATGTGAAGTTCACCTGGTTCTAAATATAGAACATATTTTTAAAGCATCTTGCTTTGATTATAGTTCTTTTCACACAAACTTATATCCAGCCTATTTGTTAGACTACAGCAAACCGAGCATTAATAAACACATTGTCACATACTTTTACATAGTAGCTGAGGAACAGGCAAAAATAACCACTAGCTCATCTTTCGGGCCTCATTCACTATTAAAAACAAGTAAAAAGCACTTCTTGTGTAGTCACCAAAACATTCTTCCTACAAATAAATGAAGGAAAATTAAACCAATAGTTTCAGACTTCATAAAATATCGTTATTACAGGGATAGATGGGACATCATAACAGCACTAAAATTTATCCTTGAGTACAACACAACCTAATATTAATTCCAAGTTTAATCTAGCTAAAAGGTCTATTTATAACCAAGAAAACCTAAATTAAAAGCACAGTATAAACAGAAGGTTGCTAACAATCGGCAAATAGATGCGTGCTGGGCAGGGGTGGGATGATTCAAACAAACTCAAATATATTTAAATGAGAAACTAAAAAGTCAGAACCAATGCTGGAGACTTGGTCCTCAGTGTATTCCACCAGATTATTTAAGTGTAGCTTAAATAATTTATACATTATTTAAGTGTATACTTTCGGTTAACTTCATATTCTGAAGGTTTTGGGCAAAAGTGGCCTGTTTCCACACTCTGCAAAGAAAGAAATGTAAGAGAAGCAGTCAGTGAAGATACAGTCAGTGAAGAATTCTGAACATTAACTCCTATCTCTCACCTAAACTGCAACGCCAGATCTATCCAGTAATTTAGTAAGGTTTAGCAACTGAAACTCAACACAGAGAAGATTAAAATGCCAGTTGTCTGAAAATGCAAGAGTCATGTCTTTGCTATCAGACGAGGGTGACAGCAGTGGAGGATACATTTGCCTTGACATACAGTTACACATCTGAGATCCCTTTGGATCTCCATCCTTTCTGGACTCCCAGTGCACTGCTGACATTAATGGCTGATATTTAGAAGTCAGCATGAGTTCTTGCCAGAGTAAGAAGTAAAAGCCATGTCAGCTCAAGGTTACCATGTGAATACTGGAAATGGAGCTGCACTTTCAATGCTGAGAAAATTTCAGCCTCTGCAGAGTTTGGCAAGGCCTTTGCTTAATGCACTTTCTGCAACGGTGTTCTTCAAATTATGTATAATTCAAAACCTCACTTCTACATCTATAACATCCTGTATTACTTAAAACTTGCCTGAAGGAAATCCAAGTACCACTGCTAATAAAATGGCAACTAAATCCTTCAGTCCATCATTACAAAACTACACCAGGGCTGTCTCTGGACCAAGTGTTTTGGTATTTCTGACATGTGAGGTATTGAACAGAATTTCTGAGATGGTCTTAGGAAGATCATTCTATAGAGACATACCTGAATTAATATAATTAATACAAACTGACACACACTATTTTTAACTGAAGTGTGGAATAGTGATAAACTGTTTACTGTGGGTAGAAAGCAACTAAAGATGACCTGCTGTGGACTCATTTTAAAATTAAGATAAGATGAGCAAACTGGCAAAGCCAAACCAAACTTATAGGCAGCTTTTTTTCCCACATTTAACTCCATATTAAACTGCTCTTATTTACACACAGCACCTGACCAGAAGTTCTCATCTGCTCCTATACAGACATTACTGAACATGACCATGACAAATGCAGAAAAAACTATTTTGCTTGTCTTGCATAGAAATAAAAATGTCATGATAAATTTAAGATCAAAAGATTAGAGGTGCAAGATTAAGATGGATCTTAAGTGTTGCTATATTACAGAAGCATAATATTGGTACATCAGCTTATAAAATTCTTAACATACACATTAAAATTTTCATCCTGATTAAGCTGCTGTGAATTCAACTGTGACAGGCACCAGAGTCACTGTGATTTAAACTCTAGTCTCCTTCATCCAAAACAAGCATCTTGTTTTCATTTACAGAAATATCTATATGAAATGCTACCAGCAAAATGAACCATGGCCTGCAACACCCTGATAGCAAGAACTGGTACTCACTTAGACCTCTCTACCTTAGGTTCAAAATATAACTTTTAAATACAGCAGCATCCTGGATGTTTCACAGACGAACTTTAAATTTTAAACCTCAAATTTTGTAGAATACGCTCTAAAAGGCACATAAAAGGCATAATTAAATCCACTACGACCATAATTAGAATTATAGTGGGATGTGTTTATATTAAAGTTCCATAAGCTCTAAATGTTCATTTTCAGGTTTTTCTATGAAAAATTCTGGAAAGAATAAAATTAAATCCTTGCACAGCAATTTGATTCCTCAAGTTCATCTTCCATGGTCAGAGTACAGCTGGACTGGGGTAATGGGCAATAGAAGGTAACTCCCAGGAGACAAAAAGCATTGCCAAGAATCCAGTTATTTTATCAAGGCAGTGCTGATTATTTCATATCCAGCTGCCCATACAAAGAAAAAGAAACAGGCAGTTTTACTTCGTGTAAATGTAACAGATTAAGCCCATCTATATCACATTAAAATGCTCTTTTCTCAGTGAATTAAACATCCCCAGCAAAAGCCATTTTACTCTAAATAGCTGTCCCAGGTTTATGTGAACTAGAACTGATGCCTAAAATTCCTACCTGCCTGCCACACTAAGCGTGCTAGAAAAGTCTGCACCTCTGAGGCTTCAGAAAATGTGTATCACTGATGCAGAAAAACTCCTGCATTTGCTTTTATAATCTACCAGATGTGCAAATACCCAAGTACTAATTTACTACAATAATTAACTATAAGTAATTAACTATATACACATCAGTCTGAGCCTCTTTCTTACACACAGAAGCTCAGTGAATGTAAAGAATTAATATAGAATTTCCATCAGAAATTGTGTTCATACCAGAGAAACACTTTTGCTATAGGAGAAATCTGGCACTCCTCTTTTATACAAGGATTTTTCAGCAGTGTCAGAACAATCTAAAACTGGCTGATTCAGCTAAAAATATAAACTGGGAAAAGTGAACACACAAACAATTCAGCTCAACATTCATTAAGATAAAGCACTCTAAAATCAACTACAAAGACTTCTTACAAGCCAAGTCTGAGGGAGAAATAACACTTTGGTTACAGAGTGATTTAGTAATTCATGAAATTATACCAGTCTTTGTACAACTAGTTAAATTGAACTTCACAGACCTACTAAATTGAAAACAACTACCATGATTTAAAAAAAATTAAATATGTACACAACTATCCCTCCTTTACTGACAAAATATAACAATAAATTTTAAATTATCCTGCTTTCACCCTCCTTGAAATCCACAGTTAAACAATAGGTCATTTGAGGCAGTAGTTAAAAAAAAACCTCTCAGTTCGAAATTATTAACAAAAAAGTGTGAATAGTTTCAAATATTCGTCACCACTCTTTTGACAGTGAACACATATTAGCATTTCAAAAAAACATTGTTTCACCTCATCAGACATTTACACCCATGAAGTAACTGATTCTACCATAACAACAACAAAAACTTCTCAAATACAGCGGTTACTGCTGATTGTAGCAATAATAATAAAATACTTCTGACTTTTCAAAGCACCGTCAGTTGTCACCTTCCACAATAAGCCAAGCCACACTGTGGACAAAAGTGGCAATTTCACAGTATGAAAACAGTACTTTTAACAGCAATCTACAAAATCCATACACTGCTGTGTATTTAGATAAAATTGCAGTAAAATTTCTCTCTCAACTGGCTTGCTTTTCCTACAGATTTCACAGGAAGCCATGCAATTATGATATTCTCGAAAGTGGGAACTGTTTATTAATCTTTCAGAAATGTTTAGAAATAAATGTTTACATGTAAGTAGTTTACTAGATTTAGGAAGGAAAGCTGAGAACTAAGAAGGGGAACATCATAGTCTGGAATTTGGGTGATTCTACTCAACCGCAAATGCAAGTGCAACAGTTTCCAGGTCACACAACTGGTTAATGGCATCCATTAAGGCAGACCTCACATAGAGGCTGAAGAAAAGACAGAGTTATTACAACAAATAACCAAAGAAACGATTTTTGCCTGCAGCACATGATTTAACACAGGCAACAGCAAAGGTTAGAAACTTCTCTTTTCGGATTTCCGTCACACCACTGAAACACAACTAGATTAACATGTATAACTTTTTTTGTTTCTATCCCTCAGTAATTGTCAGGACCAATTACGACGCCAAGAGTCACACAGTGATTACATTATAATGAGAGCAGTGAAACACAAGCGCTTAAAACTACTGTTTTAAAGGGTATAAACAGTAACTACAATATATTTAAGGACATGAAACATTTGTGAAAGTAATAACATCATTGTGACACTGGGGACATGCTAGAAAGCACAAGGCTATTAACAGTTAACCAACACCTCTGCTCTGCTTTGCCTAGAACTAAATGCTTCTCAACATGCTCAAAGTTCAGTTTGTACTATTTTTAACCAGAATAGATAAAACCCAAAAAGTTCTGTAGGCACCAATCACCTTTCCTAACTATGTTCCTTACATAACAAACTTAGCACCACAGGCCATGTGTTGGTGCACTGCATCCTCCAAATCAGGAATTAGGGTTTCCTAACAGGACAAAAAAAAAACCAAATCCAAACTTTTCAAAAATGACTAAACAGGTTAAACAACACACTCAGATTCATACATTGCCATGACAACTCGGCATGCATTCAGAAGATATCAGTCTTCAACTTTTCAAGTTTTTAAATCAAAAGTCCATAATGGTGTCAGGATGGCCTCTATGGAATTCATAGAATCCCAGAATGGTTTGGGTTGGAAGGGACCTCAAAGACCATCTCATTGCAAGCCCCCCTTGAACACCTTTCACTTGACCAGGTATCAGTTGTTCATCACGTGAATTAATCAGACAGTTAGAAACAGCATGAAAGGTATAACAGTGACAGAAGGAAGTCCCTCAAGTTCTGTGAAAACAAAAGGATGTTGATACAATGTAGATAGAACTTCATACTCATGCTAAGCTAAAGAAATTCCAGCAACTGGGAACGCACACTGGAGGGAAAGGGCTGCCATTCCCTGCTTGCTTTACTTTTGTACCTTTTTCAAAGTGAGTAAGCACCAACAGATACTTCAGGATAGTCCTAAACCAGATTCACCTTCCCCTAACACAACCTGACTCTTCAGCAGATTAAACACACAAAAAGCCAACAAAACACCACAAAGAATACAGAAATTATTGACAGGTACCTTCCTTTCAAGATGTCCATACCTGTGGGAGTGCAGTATTGAGCTGTCTCTGCAAGGAATCTCTCTCATGACCAACTTCATGCAGCTTGCCTTGGGTCAGTGCTAGGGTCTCCTGAGTTTCTCTCAGTGTTTCCAGGAGGCGATCCCTTTCTTCCAGCATGGACACCATTAACTGCTCAAAGTGGGAATCAGCATCTGACTGTAATGGGGAACCTGAACCATGGCCTCCATTTCCCCCAGAGGGAATCTCAGCCTCACTGATGGTTGGCATCACCTCACACATCATCTTGAAACAAAACGAGACAAAACAAAGACCGTAAAGTCGAGTAAAACAGATCCAAACAGGAACTTTGAGTGCTGCCCATAATATCCACTTAGCTTTTCTCCCATGATAGAATCAGCAAGGGCTGCCAACGCCTCAGCGTTTGCCACTGTTTCATTAAGGATGAGAAAAGATAACACAGTCAATTTAATCAAGGCATCACTTCCTAATGAGAATCTTGTGACGTCTTGCAAAACCAGATTTTTACAACCATGTTTCAAAGTGTGATCTCATTTTAATGGATTTATATTTCTGTCAGAAGTGAACAGCTGCCGAGATCTTTAAGGAAAAAGAAAACACGGCATGCAGCCTGCCCCCCAAAATTATACTTAAGCCAGTAATTGATTACATTGCACATTTTGAGAATCATTATCTGTTCCTTCCAATGCTTCAAACATATAAAGATCATATCTAAAACAGTACTTTGAGCTTATGTTGGCAGCACAAAGTTTATGGTGAAAGTGATGCACGTAAATGAGAGATGAATCCAAACAGTCCAATTGAGGAGATAAAACATGTGAAGGAAGATAAAAAGCAAAAAAAAGTCATTACAAAGTAGTAGCAGCTGTCAATGTGGATAACAAAAGGAAAGGTACTCAAAAATAATTAAAGGCAGAGAATGAACACAGTTAAAACAATGCAAATGTAAGCAGTGCACTACTGTTAAAACTGGGAGGACTTTTCAGAGACCCTAACAGATCCTTACCAGAGCTAAGGCATCAAGTTTTTTAAAAGCATGGAAAAAACCACTAATATAATTACTGCACACTCTCACTGAACCACTAAGACTTTTACAGTTCTTCAGAAAGCCTCTCTCACCATCACAAACCTACAAGAACATAAGGCACATGAGAAAAAGCAGTTCTTTCAACCTGTCAGGTGCCATGAACTTTGTTCTCAGCCTTAAATTTCATACCCATATCTGAACATTTTAAAGAACAACTAAACTCATTCTGAGTCTTCCTGTGAGTCCTCTCTATCCCCTGAAAGACTTGGAACGGTCTGAGATGCTTTATAACACTTTCATGCATGACTACTATTAGTCTTGTATTTTCCCCACTACACTATTTACCTTGCTCAATAAAACAAAAAGGCTTGGAAGACAGGCCCCAGGTTTCCTGCAGTACCACTTCTTCTCTGTTTTAGCAGTCTTCTGTTACCCTCCAAAATCTTTCGGCTTGCAAAGCATCCATTCAGCTCAGTCCAATGTCTGCCTAATCGAAACTCCCCGTGGACATGAAAACAAATAAACCTGGCGAGGAAAGAGCAGATCCAGTAAAAAGTAGCAGCAGTAGCTTCAGCCAACTCGCCAAGTCCCCAGAAGAGAAGAACGTGAAAATAAACTGCCTCAGCTTCCCATCCCTCTGTTACAGCCCCACAGGTCCTGCAACAGCTGGGATGGAGGAATCATGTGCTAATTAAAAAAAAAAACAAAACCAAAAACGTAGTCCGATGCAGCAGTGCAAGAAGCTTCAATTAGTTCGTCGCTCATAAATTCCACTCAGGTCACAATCGCATTATTAAACAACATGCGGACAGCACGGGCAAAAAACAGCACGAGCAAAAAAAAGCACGGGCTTTCTTGCAGAGGATTTGGAAAAGCCTCCCTTGTTTTCTCTCCTGTTAATTCCAACGGGAGGCTCTCCTTCCAGTTCCCCGGGTCTTAGTTCAAACATTTATAATCCCAACAGCGAGGAGCCGGTGCCACTTTGGAAAAAAAGGCCGGGGGGGTGGGGAAAGACCTGTTGTTTCCTAGTCCCGCACCGCGGGTCGGTCCCACAGGCGATGCTCCAGCACCGAGATATCCAGCGGAGGGGGAAGAATGGAACCGGGAAAGCGCTCGGACTGGGGCAGAGGAGTGGAACGAGCGTCGGAGGGCCCGGCGAACAAAGCTGCAGGCGACGGGGCTCTGCTGTTCTCCCGTCCACCACGGGCAGCGCCAGCCGGGCCTCCTTCCTCCTTTCTCCCTCTTTTCCTCCTCCCTCGCTCCCCGCCGGAGGCCCCAGCACAGCCCGCAGCGAGTCCGGCGCAGAGGCCCTGGCGAGCACTCCCTCCCTCCCGCCCCTACCGAGCGACGGGGGAACGTCCCCTCGGCCCGGGCCCGGCTNNCGCCCCCGCCCGCCTCTCCGGGACGCTTGTTCGAGACGCGCGTCCCCCGCTCCCCTCACACAAGTGATACTCCTGCCGTCGACGGTGCCCGCCCGGGGAGGGAGGTGGGCTCGCCGAGGAATGGGAAAAGGGCAGGGCTGGAGGAGTAAGCGCGGCGTGTGCCAGAGTCGCTCGCAGTCGCAGCCCGTGGCGGGGCCTGCGTCTCCCGGCAGGGCCCGGCCAGGCGGCGCTGCGGCTCCCGCCGCGGGCAGCGCGATCGAAGGGGAAGTCGGGGATGGGTCCCATTGTTCCAACCCGCTCCTGTCGCCTCAGTGTGCGCTCTCGTCCTTGGCCTGCGCCCTCAGCGCCGGTCAAAATCACAGAATCAACTGGGTTGGAAAAGACCTCTGGGGTCATCAAGGCCAACGTATGACCCAACACCACCTTGTCAACCAGACCATGGCACCGAGTGCCACATACAGTCTTTCCTTAAACACCTCCAGGGGTAGTGAGTGCACCACCTCCCTGGGCAGCCTGTTCCAATGCCCAGTCACTCCTTCTGTG
>VYXB01010416.1:513721-540778 GCA_013397135.1 Pachyramphus minor
GTAAACCTCCCCCAGTAAAACTTGTATCGTCTTGTCCTACTGCCCTCACCTGACTCCAACCTCCTTTCAGAGAGTTGTAGAGGGTGATGAGGTCTCCCCTGAGCCTCCTCCTCTCCAGGCTAAACAACCCCAGCTCCCTCAGGCACTCCTCATAGGACTTGTGCTCCAGACCCTTCACCAGCCTCTTTGCCCTTCTCTGGACTCACTCCAGCACTTCAACATCCTTCCTAAATGCAGAGGCCCAGAACTGGACACAGCACTTAAGATACAGCCTCACCAGTGCTGAGTACAGGGAAAGAATCACTTCCCTGGTCCTGCTGGCCACACTATTCCTGATCCAGGCCAGGTGCCATTGGCCTTTTTGGCCACCTGGGCACACTGCTGGCTCACATTCAGCCTGCTATCAGTCAGTCCACTCCCCCATGTTCGGGTTGCTCCCATCACTTCAGTGAGCCCTGAGTCCTGTGTGTCCGGTTCTGGGCCCCTCAATTCAGAAGGAACATTCAGGGGCTGGAGCAAGTCCAGAGAAGGGAACGGAGCTGGGGAAGGCTCTGGAGCACCAGGAGTGGCTGAGGGAGCTGGAGGGACTCAGCCTGGAGAAAAGGAGGTTCAAAGGGAACTCTCTGCAACTCCCTGAATGGTGGTCAGAGGCAGGTGGGGGTTTCTCTCTTCTCCCAGGGAACAAGAGACAGGACAAGAGGACATGGTATTTAGCTGCACCACGGGAGGTTTAGGTTGGACATCAGGAAGAATTTCTTCACAGGAAGGGTGATTAAACATTGAAATGGGCTGCCCAGGGAGGTGGTGGAGTCACCGTCCTTGGAGGTTATAACCCTAAGTAAAGACTGGATCTGGCATTCAGTGCCATGGTCTTGGTGACAAGGTGGGGACAGGTTGGACTTGATGATCTCAGAGGTCTTTTCCAACCTAAATGATTCTGTGATTCTGTGAAGCAGAGTCACCAGGTCCCCAGCGCATCTCAGCAAGGGGTGACTTCACTGACATAGCCTATTCTCCACAGGAAACTGGGTTTGGTTACATTGACAAAAGCACTGTTATTTTTTCCCATGCAGACTATTTCCAAAACAGCATAAAAATGTTTTCCCACTTGTGTTTATGAAGCTTTTACTCTGTTCCTGGAGCCTTTACCATGCACATGCATAAGGTTGAAGTTTGTTGGCAAAGCTTTCTTCCATTTATGTCACCACCGTGAATTTGCATTTTGGACCCTGTGGTTGCTTTTATAATGGAAAGCTCTGAAATCATCAAGGGCCAGTTACGCATGTTATTCCAAAAAAACAGCAGTCCCTGCAGATTTATGACTGGATGATGTGGATTAATTTGTAAACACAACATATTGACACCTGGCACTGGATAGAAAGGATCATTAATGAGTCATTCTTCCTTCCCTCTAACACGAAATTCTTTACAATTACAAATTTACTACATTGTACTGTTTCCCTTTGTTATCTGAGGCTTTAGAGTGAATTCAGGTCACACTTTTTAAGCTTTCCCTCTACAGCCATGAGGTCTAGATTTTTGGTTTTTTCCTCCTGAAGTTTCTGATGTAATCACATGACTCTGGAAGATGGAACTTCAAGGAAAAAGCCAATTATGATGATGTACATTAAAATCATGAGTTCTGCCAAATACTGGTTAGCACGGATTTAATGCTGAGTAAATCACCATTCAGATGTAGTTTTATAAATACTGTGATCTGACTTTTCAATATAGAGTGGCAAATACATTCCAAAATCAATTGTTATGAATTAATCTGCATTGTTGAATAATATAGCTAAATGCTTTTGCTTGTAAGCTTTGATATATTTATATATATATATTTATATATATATAATACACAGTTATATTCAGAAACATAAGCTTCAACTTAAACATAAACTACTTAAAATCATTATGAGAGGGGAGGAAGAAAGGCCATCTCCTTCAACCTTCTCCTGAGGATTTAACTCACACTGAGGATTTCTTTCACAAAATTTGTAACAATGCACAATTATCAGCAGATTCCAGGCTTATGAAGCACAGCAACATATTTCTGGGGTCAAAGGCAGTTGATGCTTAAAATGAGGACCTGAAGATTACCTTGAACCTAATCAGCTCTTTATTTTTAAGTGCATTTCTACAGATAGATGCTTCTGTTTCAGTGACCCAAACTCTGTCCTTACCTGTATCAAAAAAAATTGCCTCCCATAACTCACATGCAATTCATCAATGACTGTATTCTTCATACAGGAAACAAGGAGGAAAAACATATTTTACAGACAAGCTGGTAAAAGTATATGAAGAAATGCTAATTTTTTATCATTCTTCAAATGGAGACCTGCAGATGAACTGTTGTGCCTGATCTATTGAGTGATGGCATATTAAATAAAATGTGCAGGCCTAACCATTAAAGTATGCTAAAATAAGCTACCATCCAATGACTACAATTAGGTGTTTCTTAGGCTCTTTTTTTATGAGAAAAGCAAAATTTTTCCACTGATAGAACCATGGGGTTTTATCTCAGCTGAAGTTTCCACAGTGCAGTTGCTTTGGTGAATTCAGAATCTGGCCTGATTTGATTTGTGTTTAATGTAAGTCAAATGGAGAATTTGGGAATAAAAGGGCAAAAGGTTAACAACCATAACGGGCACAGGATTTATAATCTCTATGAAATTGGACACTGCAATATATCCAGTCAGATTTGCTGAAAATAAATTAGTGATCAGTATTCACCTAGATCCTAAAAGATGTCATGACATTTTCTCTCAGTTTGGGATGACTTGGAATGTCGTTGATTTTCTTTTGAAACTAAGTTTTGGATTATCCTTAAATGGTTAAAAGCAAAAATGAAGATTTGTACCATGTTATAATCTTGCTTCATTATGAAAGCATGAAAGAACCTACCACACAATTCTGAAATGGAGAATTCATATGAATGACTTCTGTTTATTAATTTTCACTTCAGCCAGTGTGTTGACAAGGCACAGACACTCATATTCAGCTTGCTCAGCTATGGTTGGATTTCCCATGGTTTTAGCTGTAGACCCTTCTCAGCCTCAAGGAGTGGTCACCTTTATCTTTGTCACCTTTAAATCACGTATCACTCTACACAGATTTCAGAGGAGGGACGGAAACGCCTGTGGTCAGGCACTTCCTTGAGAACTGGGTTTCAGCCTCAGGTGGGAGCACAGTTCCCATGGCATATAAATGTCTGTTATATGGAAAGGAGGCACTGTCTCCTCATGTGTAAAGAGCTAGGTATTCATTCATGCCCAAAAGGATGGCTTAGGCCAGGAGGGAACTTGAATCCAGAATATCCTAGTTAAGGAATATGCCTCCCACATGACATAGTGCAAATACCTTCCTTAGGCACCTTGCTCTGTGAATGCTACACACAAAGCCCAGACCATGGGTACAGCAGAACTTCTGAGGTATCCCAAAAATATCTGAAGATCTGATTTTTTAAGCCATATTTCTATCCTCGTGTGCAGTCCACAGTAACTGAGAGTGGATCAGTGTAGGGCCAGGACTTGGAACGCCACAAATAAAACTCAATAATCAGATCTTTGCATAATGCTCTGTACTGCACTTAATACATATGAAATAATAAAGTCAAGAGAACTCCCAGGTTCTGCAAGTACCAAAATATTTCTCAGCATTCCTATTTACTTTTGAGGACAAGGAAAAGTGTTTCCTATTTTAGTTCCTTCTGGGCATGTAATACAGGATATACCGTATGACATGAAGAGCACCAGCAGCTCAGATCTTTTTAATTACATAAGTGTGATGTCTCTTTTGTAAGTTCAGCAAGAAGTCTGACTCCCTGTCCATGTCATTTAGTGAGATGTAACACTTGGAGTTGTGTCTAGAAAGAGCCATACATACATCAGCTGACAGCAGAATAATCAGTTCAGAGACCCGGGGTTAAATATCTCCCCACTCCTTGTACCTCAAAACAACCTGATGAAATTCAAACAAAGGCTGTTAAAAATGGGAGGGGGGGAGGGGTAAAGGTTTTCCTTTCCTGTCACATGATAAATTAGATCATAATGTTTATCCAAGCTCAGCAAAACAGCAACCTCTTCCTGCCAGCGAGTGTTGCAGAGTGAGATGTTGGGGTCCGGTAGGTCTGAGGACAAACACCTGTTGATACCAGCGAGGAAGAGCTGCTCACCAGAAGGTGAAGGAGCAAAGCACTTCTCTGCTTCCCCCACTGCTTTCTCTGCCCACTGAGTGCTTTATGCTTCATTTGTGCCAAGGTTTCCTCTGTAAGCCTCAAAGCCACCCTGCTGGAGCACAAAACCTCCGCTGAAAATAGTCCAAGAGTGCCTACACATTTTTTTTTCCCCTGTGAGTCAAGCTGACGGTACCTTACTTACTCCTTGTCCTTACAGATGATTTAATGCCTTAGCAAAAAAATGCATTTTGAAGACATTTCATACCAAAATGAATAGATGAAAGAAAAGGGTTTTTGCCAACAGCACTGATTATCCTTTTGTCAGTAGATAGACATGACCTGGACCATTCTGTTACTGTAACAAATGTCTCCAGAGGTTGCCAGACAGAGGAGACACTTTGCCCGAGGGAAAAGGAATGAGAGGGGAAGAGGTTGGAAGGTGGCCTATAGAGAAGAGGACAGAGGTAATTAATGGTTATGTCCATATATAAAGATAAGTGCACTGGTAAATGTGTCAGCCCTTTGGCAATAAAAGCCGTGACTTCTAGAAACAGGGCCTTGACACAGTTCTTAAGATTGACATTTTTTTATATAATGTGGGTCTACGTGGATGTTTCTCAGATTTAGGCAGGATTTAGGCAGGTGTAAATCAAATCAGAATTGGCTGCTCTGAATTTTAAGAGGGTTTTTGAGTTGGATTTACTCCCTCTGATTGGAAGAAAAGTCTTCACACAGCATACACAAAACTGAAGTTGACCAGATGAACTTACAAAATTTATTTTAATGGGAAACCTACATATGTCAAGACCATAAATATTTTTTTGATTCAGCTGCTATTCCTGCAACCAAAACCACGTATGCCCACTCAAGTCTAAACCTGCTGAATTCAAAAAGGTTTTCAGCTTAGTTTCAGCTTCAGTTGTGCAATTTGCAGTTCAGAACCGCTGCAGCTCTTGTCTTTTCTGTATGGATTTACAGCAGCAGAAATCCCCTTGAGCTAGAAAGGATTTCTAAAGCCAAGTATAATTTATTTCAGTGTGAAGTAAAATACACCCATGATATCTAATACAAATCTAATACAAATAGTACATTCACTTAGTGTAGACTGATTTCAGCACATCTTCAAATAGTTATAACTATCATGAAAGATATTGACCTAAAAGTGCATTCAGTTGTAAGTTCAGAGCAATAGCGTTGCATATTATTTAGCTATGCATTTTGAAAAAAAAACCAACAACTTTCAGGAAAGGCCACATTCATGTGATGTAGTTGTGAATAATACTGGAAGAAGAAACTGGAGTCAAGGATTCAGAACAGCCATGATAATGCAGCTCCTGCCCAACTAGAACTGGTTTGGATTCATTCCACCTGGCTGACCATCTACATCATGAACCCATTTACCCTCGGTTTCCTCTGTAATCAGTGGAATGAGGGAGCCACTCCATGAGAGTGGTGAGATCTTTGGTGTGGTCCATGAATCACCTGCTCAAGATGCTCATCTCTTCTCATTGACTCCAGAGGGAGCCCAGGGCAACTGTGGACTCTTGCCTTGGGAGCCAAGTTTGGATGCCTAACCCAGCACGAGATGAATCTGGATGCTGGGTACGTGCAAGATCAGCACAGCTTGTTTGTAGGAAAAACGGATGTGAGTGTCCATAGGCTTAAGCAGGGCTGTTATTGCCAGAGATTTAGCAGCCCACAGTTTGTCTGCTGTGTTAATTTTCACTGGTCTGCAATTAAATTACTGTATTTGCAAGGCTTGAGCCTCAGAGCTCCAGAGCCATGGCAATATCTCAGGATAGACAATCACAGAAGCATAGAATGGTTGGGGTTGAAAGGGACCTTAAAGATCATTCATTCCATGGGCAGGGACACTTTCCACTCGACCAGGTTGCTCAGAGCCCCATTCCAGCCTGGCCTCCAGTGCCTCCAGGGATAGGGGAGTCCACAACCTGTCTGGGCAACCTGTTCCACCCTTAAAGAATTTATTTTTTATGTCTAATCTAAACCCAGTTTAAGGCCATTCCCCTTGTCCTATCATTCCATGACCTTGTGAAAAGTCCCTCTCCAGCTCTCTTGGAGCCCTTTAAGCACTAGAAGGGGCTCTAAGGTCTCCCTGGAGCCTTCTCTTCTCCAGGATGAACACTCCCAACTCTCTCAGCTTGTCTTCATATCAAGAAAAAAGAATGATGTTATATTTTATTCAAAAAATATATTCTGTCTGTCCTCACACACACTGATCCCAGAGTGAGCTCTACAGACATTGAGCCTTTTACCTGTTTACTTCATGAGACTCCAAGAGAAAACAGGAATTGGTTTCTAGGTGGATAATTTCAAAATTGAGGCTTCAGATTTCAGAGTCTTTTGAGACCTGGTAAGAGAAAAATAAAATTGAGAAATTGTATTATTTTATTAATATATATAATAAACATTATAAATAGTCTGACTACAGTAAAAAGGATTTGCATGTGAAGTAATACTTCTGTTTCTGTAAATCAGAGTTTGAAGGAAAAAGTAAGGGGTTTTTTCCACTTTATCTGCTATGCAAAGTCTCCTACTGTTTCACGTGGCTTTGGAGTAGGCACTAAGCAAAGTGGAACATGATTTCTATGTACTCAGGATTCTCCATTATTAGTCCTTCATAAAGTAGATAAAAGCATTTAAAAAATAAAGAGATCTCAAATAGCACTTATGCCTATTTTTAATCCTTAACTCGCCATATTTCAAGTGATAACATACCTTTCATTACTTGCACAAAATTGTATGCAGCAATCACTGCCTTCATTATTCAATTGCATGTTGTATTGTGAAGATAATAATGTTGAGAAGGTATTAGTCCCAAATCATATGTGTGCAAACAAGGCAAAAGGATTTTTCTGTGCAACCAGCTTCAGCTTATAGGCAAATGAAAATGTAAATAACACTTTCAGTGACTCACCAGTTTATGTATGAGTTAAATGTTTATTTTCACCATTTTAGAACTCCCCACTGTCTTCACAGTATTCACTGAAAATATTAGTTTGATGAAATGAATTGGCTGAGACAGTGACTAAAAACCAACACGGCCTCAAAATGAAGTCATAAAGTAAACTGCAGCAGATAAAAATTTTTAAAACTAACTTGCAATGGCAACAAGGTGTTTCACAAAAAACATCTCCAGTTTCAAGGTAAACATAAGGCTCAGGTGAAATTGTCTGCCAATAGATACAGTGTGTTAAACTGCTATCAAAGTTCATTTCCCAGTAATATTTCCTGTTCTGATTAATAGCAATTCTGCCTAGACAACCAAGTAATTTAAAACTAAATTTCACCTTTAGCATTTGGAGAAGAAGGTTATTAGGTCACAATGTGACATGGAAAATAAGTAGAGGTATAAGCCATATGATAGTAAACATTCAGGTCAGACCACCAACCAGGAGCCTTAAGCAGCAGAGTGACATTTAAAAGCAGTCAGAGTCAGAAGAAAACCTTCAGGGAAAACAGACAATGCTTTAGAAGAAGCAGCTCTGCATTTACCAGAGGGAAAACCCAAGACCTTTGGGAACAGTGCTCAAGTCAACTCGAAATAGAATTAAGAAAAATAATGGAAATAGAGTAAGTGGGGCTTCTTTTAAAGTAAATTCCTTCCTCGCACTTGCTTCTGTATTGACATGTCCTTACCCTTCAGTGTTGCAGCTGCACCACAAAGTTTGCACTGCTCTGATGTGCCACTAACGAATATATTATAATTATACAACTGAAAGGTCCCTCATGCCTGTGAACATGTAAGAGCTGCAAGTGGTTGCATCCTTAGCTTTTGAAGAAACACCACAACTTACAGGAAAATTCCCTACAAATCTATAAACCCAGAGCATGCAGCACACAACTCAGGTGAGATGTGGAGTCAGGAGGAGATCCAGGAGTGCCTCATGGAGAGGGCAGGATGCCAGCAGCACCCTCTTCAAGGTCAACAGGAATGGGAGCTGCCTTTGCAGCTATCCCTACTGCTGGACTCAAATTGCCCTTAAAGTGAGGCAGTTTCAGGGTTCCTGTCTGAAATTATAATTTTAGTGCTGCTAAGATATCCTGGTTTTGAGATTAATGTGTTATGGGTGCCTACATCCTTATTGAAGCATCTTTTTTAACAATGAGGCCTCATGTCCCTTTTTGGCTTGCCATGGGTAGAATGTCTGTTACTAATCTGGCCAAATTTACTTTCCCTTTACACAGAAATTGCCTCTATAAAATTTATGGTAAGAGAGCATGTGAAATATTTAAAAACAGATAAATGCCCATGGAATTAAAAGTTTAGGGGATCCAGTGCAATCAGCATGCACAGCATATCTTTGCTGAAAAGGCAGTGTACTTCAGTAAAATCTTCTCCATCGATGTTACTAATCAACATATACAATGCTTACATCTTCCAGAGAGAATATCTAATGCTCCTGAACTTCAATAGCTCAGTTATACAATTGAAGCGGCCAATCTCTGCACCCCTTTTAGAAAACAAATAGCAAGAACTGTCCAATTTCAGGTATCTACTACTGAGCAGAACTTACTTACATTTGAACTGAAGCTAAGCACAAACACCACAGCACCTATTGCCAACTCCAACTGGAGACTTCATATGACTGTTCATATGCAGGTTGTGCTTCTTGACCCCATCCCTGTAGTTCAGGCATCCTACATGAATGTCATTATCTCCACCTGAGGTTTGGAGCAGCTTATTGTCAGCTGCCGTTAAGGTTTCCATGTGCAGTCTTTTGACTCAGCTGCCAACAAAAAGATTTGCCCCTGTGCTGTGCCAGATAATACTCCTAGTCACTCAAATGTTCCTTTCTCCTTTTTCTGTTTGCCTGAATGCCTTGTTCCTTTCTACAGAGGTATTTACACAGCTTTTGTCAAATTACAATTCATTAAGGCTGGCAGTTACTAAATAAAAAATAATTTCTAATCTAGCTGCTGAAAGTAAGATTACATGGCACGTAGCTCTGAAAGAAAAGACAAAACCCCAACCAAACAAACCAAAAAAAACACAAAACAGGAGAGAAAGGTATGAAAGATGGTCCTCTCCCAATTCTTGGTTAAGAAATCCTTATTTCTAGGAAGGTGGACAACAGCTGAAAAAAACCTTGTCATTGTCTTAAGTTAATCCTTAAATGAAGTGAGAATAACACATGTAAGATGTAAAAGGGAATAACTCATAACATAAAAAAACCAACAGACCTGATATTGTTCATCTGTGCCATAACAAATTCCCAGTTCTCCTGAGCACAGTTCATATTAAAGTCCCTTTGACTAGGCCATCTGTTTGCATTCTAATTCACACTGCAAAGGGTCAACATATATACTGACTCATGAACAGGTTCTAACTCAGACCTGGGAGTTGAGCTCCCACAACACACTTAAGATTTTGAGCAAAGAGCCACAGGAACACCCATCACTGTTTCCTTTCTTGCCACACACAGTCATTCAGTGCACCAAACACAGGTCAGATCCACTCACGAATCCAAATAAACTTACACCTTCCCTTTGTCTCTTGACCAACTTTAAATAACGATGCTTAAAACTTCCAGGAATCATTAACATTTTTTCATGCCCAGAGGTGAAATATTCAGGCTGGCCAAGGTGAGATTAATTTGGCAGTTTCAGTCTAGTAAACTGATGCCCTTGCCACAAAAGCCATGGAGGAACTTGGCACTAATTCCTTCTTTGTACTTTTTACCTATGAAGACAAAGATTGAAGTGGCAAGGACTCAGTTGCTTTCTGCTGTAACCATTTAAAGGCACCATAAAAGCACCTGCAGAATGAGAGAAGGATTCTTCCATTCACTTTTTCAGGTATATAACTCTAAACTACACTGTTAAATAATTTCCTTGGTTCTAGAGTTGCTGCCTGCAAAAGCAGAAGTAACATAGAAGAGAACAGAAGGTTAATTTCAGCATCACAGGTTTTGATCCAAAATATTAGACTGAAGGAATATGATGAAAATCACAGGAACTGCTTTAATGTAAACTAGGAATTAAGCCAATTCTTGCATTTAAATCTGTGTGAATAGAACAATGGCTTAAAATCACTTCTGCTCTGGCTGATCTTGGAGATGCAGCAGCTGGCTCTGAATTACTTTTGAGCCAGAAATACCGCCTTTGTTTCTAACAAAACCAGGAGATTGCCATAGGGATATATTTCTTTACATAGGTAGTATTCAGCTTATAAAGGATCAACAGAAGTTTAAGAAGAAGTATTGAGAAATAGCCCTGTCAGGAAAGTTTTGTTTTCCAGATTATATCAAGGTGTGTGTGTATGTAAGCATATGGGTACACTCACTGTACACACACAGAGATATGTATATATACACATACACAAACATATCAGGATTTGGGAGGCACATAATTTTCATGTCCAACACTTTCTTTCTCTCCTGTAATTAAATGTACAGTTTCCTTTCACCAAAATAACATGGCACCAGTTTGATTTTAATATATCTTTAAGCTATATACAAACAGTAATGTTGCCTTGCATAAATATTCAGCATTTCCCTGCTACATGGCGGTGGATATTCAGTTAATAAGGGGAATATTCAGTATGAGTCATACAATGAAATGAATGTGCCAGAATTTTGCAGCAAATACAATCATCAAATTTTATGCCAGTTAAAACCTACAGTGCCCATTTAAAGTTTTAGGGACAAAATTCTGCAATGTTCTGCAGAAAGGTGAGGATGTCCACTAGGAGCAATGAGGATGGTCCTTGATTCCCAATTTTCAGTGCTCATGGAAACAGCACCTCATACCTGTCTCAGTTTGCAGCCGAAGTGCTGCAGAAAAGCCTCCATACACAGACACCAGTTAGCTCTTAACAAGGTTTCCAAGTGCACAAAGGAAGGGTTTTTCATCTCCTAGGGTTCAGTTTGGTTTGCATGATTAGAGGCTTTTTCTGTCTGCCTTCAATAATGCCACCTTTGTAGTACCAAAATACCAAGAGAAGCTGGCAGCGCTCTTTGGCCAGCAGCTCCCCATTACTTCTCTTTGCATGGAAAAAGAAAAACCAGGAAGCTGCTCCTGCTGCTGTAACATCTGATATGATAATGTTTCAAAAATAGGATACTCCCCAACCTGCTTACAGGCACCATGGCAATTCCATCCATGCCCAGTTTTCCCTGGCTGAGGCTGTCGTATCCTATTTGAATGGATTAAAACCCACTAGAACAGGCTGTCTGGATAACTAGGGATGATTCAAGAGCTGTCAAAGTCTCAAACCACCAAAAAAACGTATGTTTGTCCTCCCTCAGGCTTGTGTGTTATAATTATTCAGCATTTAATAGTGAGTTGGGCGATTAGTTTGTGGGAAGGAGATAAGGGATGAAAGTAACCTTTTAAAGCAGAAAATGGGACAAGCCTATGGGGCACTTAAGGTACCATTTAAATACAAGAAACTGGGATCTAATTTCTACATAATTCCCTCTCTAATTCCTCTGAATTAGTCTGTGGGAACTTCTCAGCCCTCACAAAACAAATTGAGCTCCACACAACTCAGACCTGAGCAACAGACATCAGACTTGCTGCTGAGGCCTCTCCTGGCAGAAGACATGGCTCAAACCTGTTGGAATCATCCATTATTAAAGCAATCACCTCTAAAAAAAATCAATTCAACCTAAATTCAAGTATCCTTAATAATAATACCCTATAAACCAGTAAAAATACTAACCTAGCAAATGCACAAACAAGGGCATTACACTATGTACAAAAGCAGGCTCTGGACTTTCTGTGTGATGGCATCTAGACTGTTGGTCTAGACACTTCTGCAAACCTTAATTCACAGAAGTGGAACCTGCCTTTGGCTTTCAAGCTGCAAAATGATCTGGCCCTTTCACACTGCTCAGTATCTTATCTAGTGGAAATGAATACAGAAGAATGAGGAAATTCTAGACCTGAGGATTTACCTCTCTGATGAGAATTCCCACATACTTTCCCACTTTAAGCCAAATGAGGCTAAAGGAGGAGATACTCCTAGGGAGAGAATCTACCTAATGCCATGATCCAGATGCTTTTAGTAACCCACAGTGGTTATAGGGAGCACAAGCCAAGGAGCTCCAGAATTATTTGGGACCTTGGGCAAGCACCTAGGACAACTTTGTACCCCAGCACTTGATTTGTGTACTGAATGTAGAGTGGAAAATGAAGATCCCAACCACAGAATTACTTTTACAATCAAAGCCATGATATTTGAGTGCCTCTCGCTCAGGTCTAACATGAAAATAAGGGGTTTAAGTTCTTACTCATTTAGTTGCACAAATAAAAACTCAGAGTGAGTCAGGGCTAGAGTGCTGGTAACTGTGAAGTTCCAGGAATTAAGGGGAAAAATACTTCATGGAGTGAAGTGCCTTATAAATACAGTCCTCTAAGATACAACCCAACATTTAATATCCCTTAAAATTCACAGGCCAGATGTGGAATTTGATATTTTGATTTAAAGATCACACATACTATATGGAGTATTTTTTTTAAAAAAAAAAGTAGAATATAGTTTACAGAAAATTATATGAGCAGGTCCACAATGAATAACTTATTTAGCTGCAAGTAGCCCTTAGCTAGAAATGTACACTTTGTTGGTTTTAGCTCTAATTAATTTTAATTCATTTGCATATATATTAGCTCTTTCCTGCACAAACATGCAGTAACACACTTGAATTTTACCATTCCAGATGGATACAGAAATGGAAGCACCATGTGCTAAAACTGGTGGTTAGAAGAAACAAAAAGTAAATTCCTTAATGTCCAGCCCTGCTCTCTCACACCACCTTATTCCAGTGAGCAGTAGAACTGAAAGGAGAGAACTCCTCAGGAAATTTCATTTTACATCCCTGCACTCGGATCTTGGATGACATGATCAGTGACCGGAGACTGAGACAAATCTCACGATTAGTGGCAGCTTCCAAACATTATTCGGCTGGTTGGGATAGCCAGGAGGCAGCAGGGCTGCAGCCACATGCCCGTGGACTGCCGTGCACTCTGGTTGCCATGGGAATAATGGCTTTGGGGGAAATTCAGGCTATCCAGGCTTTCCCTTGTTAGGGACTTTACAGCCAAGAAGCTGTGACTAAACTCTGCTTACACTGTGCAGAACATAAATTAAACAATATAGGATGTGGATCCCAGACCTGCACGTGCTGCACCCTTTTAATTCACATTTTCTCTGCAATTTTTTCCTTTCAAAATTTGGCAATATGCATGGAAGTTACAGGAAGCACCTCTTAGGGAGACCACTGGTAGGGAAACAAATATAAGATTTAGCTCAATTGTTCACATACTGGCACTAATGAAAAGTTTTATAGTTTAATTTTTATGCTAAACCTTTCTCGCAGTTCATAAAATCTGGTATCAGGTTTGCATACAAAAGTCACCAGCTTTTGTACATAAATTCAATCTTTATATATCCTTTGGACAAATCTTTGCCACAGACAGTGTGTACACTTGCAGAATAGCTGTTACAACCCTTTTAACACCACGGTAAGAAGTGCTCACTGATTAAATTCTGCAAATAATTTTCTGAAGTTAACAGTCCTGGTGGGATCAATGAGAATAATAGAATTAAAAAATGGAAAAGAAAACATTATAAAAATCATAAGCATTTTTAATGGCAAGATTATTGCTTTATGTATAAGTTCTATAAATCCAGGTTCACCTGTAAATAAAACACTTGCCACGTAAAATCCCAGGTGGATGTTTTTTACATCCTTAATGACAACAGTCCAATTTTATGCCTGTGTAACTTCCCACAGCAAAAGAACCTGCTCTGAAATAAATAAAAATCCCAGTTTGGCAACTCTTTGAAGCATTAGACAGAGATAAAGTTGATATTAAAGCTGCTTTCCTTAGCAATTACATTTACTACATTGTTCCAGAGGTGTAAGACTCAAGACATCTTTGTTATTTTTTATATACCAAGCTCTTCAGAGTCTTAGAGAGTGCACAGAAAACCCTTCACTTTGCTACAAGAGCTGGTTGCTTTGAAAGCTGCTGTAAATACTGTGACCAGCCCAAAACACACCACAACCCTTTTCTTCCAAAAACTAAAAGAAAGGCAAGCTAAGTTGCCATCCACACAAGAACATTTGGAAAACAATGAAAAAGTTTTCAATTTCCAAAACTGATCAAATCACAGGAACTACTGAATTTAAACTCCATCAGGATGACCAACTTCAGGTGTTTCAATCATTTATGTTACACCATATTTTACAAAAGCAAACCTGATGGTTTAACTTTAGCCTGCTTTAAGAAAGGCATTTATAATGCTCTTAGCAGAAATAGCTAACCAGTAGAAGAAATAGTTCTGTGGCTGAGACTATTTAATGATTAAGAGTTCCTCCAAGTTTATTCCACGCAGATTCCCATGTAGAAGCCTGAATTCCTCTGGCTTTCCCAGCAGCTGAATCAGGCTGGGTGGGCTTCCTTGTCTCCAAACCTACAATTCCCAGCACCCATTGCAACATACCCTCTTCACATGAAGCAACCCTCAGCTACAATTTTTACTAAAACAAAGATTCTTCAAAAGTTCCTGAACCTTTACTCACAACTCCTCCCCCTACCCCTCAGCTCACCCCCACAATTCCTGTTTTTATAGTATATAGTGAACTACTTTCTATAAATCTACCAGTGCACCCCTGCAATCAAAACACTGCCAGGGAAAAGAAGCAATAGATGGAAGAGGGAAAACAACTTAGAAAAATATTTGTGCTGGAACACATTTTAAGGACATATGTGATTCATGCAGGGAGTGAGAAAGGCACAAGACAGTGATTAGAAATAAATTCGAATTGAAAAACATGCAGCCAAAAAGTCTGAATTAAACATGCTGAGAGAGCTTGGAAACACAGTGTCACTAAGCTTTTTGCATAGACAATTAAATGAAGCAATTAGACTTCAGAAAGTAACCAATTATTTTAGGAATGAAACAAAGGCTGGAGGGAAATACATTCCCCCTGTGGGGAATGGAGAAAAAGGAAAGCAAAGCATTACATTTCAAATAGTCATGACAACCAATTTGTATAAAATTATTTTTAATTAATAGTCTAGAAAAGTTCTTTTAACTCAGTAATGAAAAGAATGCAATTTAAAAAGAAAAATGCTTTAATGTGCGAATATAATTGATATCTTCAAAAATTATAGGAAATAGCAAGCACTGTAAGGGACTGAGAAGCGACAGGGAAAAACAATCCTCCACAATGAGAATTCTCCTGAGATGGCACTTCAAACTCTCCACGTTTTGATATGTTGTTTTCTCAAGGCTGTAAGGAAACAAGACCCCCAAGAGATCAAATGGGAAAGGTTTTAGTAATTCCTCACAGGCAGATACTGTTGCAGAGCATCCTAAAGTGGGTAATTAATTTATTTGTCTTAGTCATTCACAGCTCTAAGTGCAGGCTGTCACTTCAGTGCTAGGATAAACTCCACAGAACACCAAAGCCTCTATTAATTTAACATCTGAACACATCCCCTAAAATCCTAGACCAACAGAATAAACCAGAAGCTATGCTTTTAATTAATTATAAAACAATTACGCCATCCTTACCAGCATCTCCCACGCACACACTGCACTGCCACTCAATTTTAGGCTCTCGAGGGCTGGCAGAGAATCTTTTTCATCTCACACTACTCTGAGTGACAGCATTTCAATGCTACTGCTCCAAGGAAAACTGCAGCCTGTTCAGCACTTCTGAGAAATTTAGTAACAAAGCTTTTTGCTTTTTCTTCTTTAACGTCCCCAGAAGGACATTGGTAACATAACGCTTGTTTAGCACTGCTCCTTGCTTTAAAAGTGTCTTTAACATTTATCTCCTCCCAATTAGAGGTCTCATCACAGACAGCAATCCCATAAAATAACAACACAGTTCCATTTGGTTTTTCTAAGGAAGCATTTTAAATGCGATGTACACAAAATTATACAACATAAAGCTTCAATTCAAGTTATAAAAACTATGTATGAGTTCAAGGTGCTTAATTTGAAAATAAAAGATTGGTAACTGGATCAGAAAACATTTCCTTACAAATTGCACCTGTTTTCCTTATCACTCCTCCCAGTAAAAAAGGTTTTGTTCGCTTTGTTTCATTTGATTTTGTTCTCACATAAACATTTTAATCTCTAATAAAACCAGTTTTAATTGGCCCTGAGGTACTGCACAGATTGATGCAGACTAGGTCATTGCTTTCATATGCAGTAAAACATTAATGAAGTGCAAATCCTTACCAAAACAAGAAGTTTTTATCTTCTGAGGCAGAATATTTCTTGTAGGTGATGAGTGCTTGGCTACAGCTAACAAATTAATCTGATTGATCCCTAAAATATCTTGGTTCTATTCAGTAGTCAGTATACTTTTCATATTCCACATCAATCTCTCTTCTATGAACCAGAAGACTTATTAAAAACGGGTAAGAAAAAAATGTTACCAGAGGGATTGAACTTGGAACTGCTGCAGAGCTGTTTCACCACATACACAACTCATCTTGTTCACTTAATTTCTCTGCTCTGCTCACAAGGAGTGCTCAGAGAAGGAAAAAAGTCTGAAGCAATCATTTTCTTTAGATACTGCAGAATGAATGCTGTGTCTATTAAGCAAAAAACCCCAAAACATCTGAGCTGGTCATTCAAATGAAGCACAGCACTGTATCTCCTCCTGGGAGCCTGGACCTGGCAAGTGATACAAGTATTAGAATCAGTACTTGGAGAACTCTGCCTGCCTAAAATGCGGACAGGTGGAAACTCCTAGATTACCCTATGATTGGATACAGTCACTGATACTTAATATACTACAGCTAGGAAGATACTGAGAATCATCACAGAATCATGGAATGGTTTGTTTTGGAAGGGAATTTAAAGATCATCCCGTTCCACGTCCTGCCATGGGCAGGGACACCTTCCACTGGACCAGGTTGCTTCAAGTTCCATCCCACCCAGCCTTCAACAATTCCAGGAATGGGGGAAAAAAATGATTTTAGGAAAAACACAATGAAAATGGTTGATGAAAACACAAGGAAAATGTCAACACAATCATAGAATCATAGTATCAGCCAAGTTGGAAAGGACCCCTGATGTCATGAAGTCCAATCCTTGATCCACTACCACCACAGTTACTAGACTATGGCACTAAGTGCCACATCCAGTCTCTTCTTAAATACCTCCAGGGACAGAAAATCCACCACCTCCCTGGGCAGCCCATTCCAGTGCCTGATTACTCTCTCTGTAAAGAATTTCTTCCCAATATCTAATCTAAACCTCCCCTGGCAGAGCTTAAGACTGAGCCTTCTTGTCCAACTGCTATTTGCCTGGGAGACCAACCCCCACCTGGCTACAACCTCCTGTCAGGGAGTTGTAGAGTGATGAGGTCTCCCCTGAGCCTCCTCTTCTCCAGACTAAACAACCCCAACTCCCTCAGCCTCTCCTCATAGGACTTGTGCTTGAGTCCCTTCCCCAGCCTGGTTGCCCTTCTCTGGACCTGCTCCAGCACCTCAATGTCCTTCCTGAACTGAGGGGCCCAGANGCTGCTTTCCAGCCACTCTGTGCCCAGCCTGTAGCACTGCAGGGGGTTGTAGTGGCCAAAGTGCAGGACCCAGCACTTGGCCTTGTTGAACCTCATCCCATTGGGTCTGTCCAGGTCCCTCTGCAGAGCCCTCCTGCCTTCCAGCTGATTGACACTCCCCCCCAGCTTGGTGTCATCTGCAAATTTGCTAATGGTGGCCTCAATCCCCACATCTAAATAATGAAATGTTTTTCTGTCATGTGAACTTACAGCAGTTTCCATTAACTACAATTAAGCATTCAAGAGTCACTGCTTAAGCAAGAGGCACCAACTGTAACAAAAACTTGAAAATTATCATTGTCACATTTCTGCAGAGCAGTGACATGTCACATGCTGACACCTGGCCTTAACAGTCATAGCATCACATGAAAAGAACTTGAAAGGAGCTAAAAGTCACACAGGTATAGTAGCAAAAAAGAAGCCTCTTCAAGTATCTATTCAGGCACTTTCGAGGATGTCTGCAGTAGCAAACAATCCTACAATCATTCAAGCAATAACAACTTCAGAGGACTCTTCCCCCCTGGCACAGGAGACAATTCCCAGAGGCCTCTACAGCTCTGCATGTCTTGAAGCTTGTGCAAAGTTTCCCACCTTAGGTTAGGTGTGAAGGCCATTTAGTGAAGTCCATTCCAGATTAAACCTGAGAACTGAATCTGGTCTTGTTCATAAATCCTCTTTCCCCTGTGAGTTGCTCACAATGACTTTAAGAAAATGTCAAGCAATGGGAATGAACTAAAAAAAATGGCAGAGGACTTGAAAGAGCTATGGGATCTGGAGGGATCTTTGAAGAGAACAACCTGGCCAAAGACAGCTGATCTTCACACAATATTGTCAGAAAAAAGTCTGAGATACAGAATTACTCACACTCCTCCAAAAGAAACCAGTTTGTTTTCTAGGTTTTTGGCACAGTACACATTTTTGTCACCAAGAGCTGAGCTGCACCTTCCAGCAACCATGAGCAGCCTCTCTGACAGAGGTTAGGAAAGAATTCCTAGCAACGGATCCCAAAGCAGGCACAGCTTTCAAAAGAGGCTGCTGTGAACATCTGAGAGCCACAGAACTTCTTTGGTAGTTTCAGGAGAACACTTCCTTTAGGATGATGAAGGCCCTTGGTACTGATTTCAACCAGTTCATTTTCAAACCTGGGCATATTTTTACCAAGAAAAAGTCACCACAACATTTAATATCCCTCTTGCACTGCAGTCTTGGGGTATGAGATTACAGTCATGTTAGTGTCTTTTGTTAGAGAGCAAATGTATTTGGCAAATTATATTATGCTTCTCAGAAGGAAAACCCAGTACATAGCTAAGACACTCCTTCTCCCTTGCACATTGCATTTACAATAGGAAAAAAAAAATAAATCCAACCTCCCCATGAAATTTTAAATCACAATTGCCTGAGAAGTGTTCCACGGATGTATTTCCAGAGAAGATGTATCAAAAAGCATCTGCAGTAAAGCAAATCTTTTCAGGTGGGTGGCAGAACAAAAGTGTGAGAATTTCTACAAAATGGTGCTCAAGTCTTCTAAAAGCTAAAATATCTTAAAAGAAGCATCATGCTAGAAAGTGTTACCTGAAAAGAACCTATGTTAATTTTCCTGTGACCAGAAATGAATTTACTAAGGCACCTAAACGAATGGCATAATAAGCAACCAGTGATAAGTATTTTGGTCCAGTAGAGAAGAAGAGACTTTTGCTTTTTTCATCTATATCTGAGGGGCATGGAAGTGTTTTGATATTGATTTCATCTGGCTCCAGTGTTCAGCTGTGAGATCTTCTCTTCAACTAAGTCTGCCACCAAATTCAGGCGACAGTCCCGAAGAGCTTTTATTAAGTCAGCCACCTTTGCATCTTTTCCCTTCCATCTCTGCCACTCCCGAAGTCCCTGGAAAAGCTGCTCATACAATTTAAATTGATAGTCTGCCTCTATTCTGTCCAGTTTCACTTCTGCCATGCCAAGTTCTCGCAGCAGCTTTTTCCAGTCTCTCCCAACGTTCTCACATATGACATCATTAGCTACCTTGAGAAGACCTGAAACAGCAGAAATACATCAAGTTAGCCATGGATTTACTAAGAAATACAAGAAAATGTTTAAAAGTTGGCATTTGGGTTTGGTTTTGTTTTTTTTTAAAGCAAAATGCTACTGCTGTTGGTGCAGTGCGGGTACTGAGAGTCACAGAACGTTCTGAAATACTTGGATGTACTTGGCTATACACGAAATACTGGATATACTTGGAATCCTACATATATAACTCGTTTTTCTAGTGACCATAAATAAAAAGATTTTTAAAAAATATTTAAAAAAAAAAAGAAAGAAAAAGGGAATTTTCACCCTGTAAAGCCATTTGCGTTCACATTTACTGGGGTTGATATAAATATACATATATAAAAATATAACCTAGATAAAATATTAGATATATGTATAATACTTCATATATATACATACATATAATAATATATATTATATTCCACCTACGTTTTTCCTGCTCATCTGGCTGATCACCAGGAGTACCAAGCTCTCCTTCCTCCTCGAACTGCTGCAGCTGTGACAACAAATCTCCCCTGCGGAGGTCCTTGAGCAGCTTCCTAAGGAAGTGCAGGTTGTCGCTGGCGATGTGCTGCTGCTCCATCAGGATCTCGAAGAGCTCCCTGCCGCTCCGCACAGACTCGCGCCTCTTCTTCGTGATCTTGTCGCGGCAGAGGAACTTCATGGAGTCGAGCTCGGCCTCGGACAGCCCCGCGGAGATGGAGAGCAGGAGGCTCAGGAAGGGGCTCACAGTGGGCCCCCCACCGAGCGCAGGGTGGCTGGAGGCGTCCTGGTCCCACGCTCCACAGGCGAACGCCATTCCTGCTTTGGCAGACTGAGTTCCCGGGAAGCCGGAGAACGAAGGGAATCAAGACGAGACCGACCCGACCCGGCCCGGCCCGGCCCGGCCCGCGCCCTGCCCGGAACTCACGTGACCACGGGTTTCCCGCCCGCCCCAACATGGTGGCGCTGCTGCTGCCCGTGATGGGGGGTGCGTGTCTGTCCTCAGCGCCGCACAGGTGGGGTTGGGAATCCGGCGCTTCAACCCCCTCTCCCCCCAACCCCCTCCCACCTCGAGCCCAACGGGCTTGTTTTGTGATGGAGGATGTGTGTTGGAGGCCGGTGTCCTGCTCCAGGGACGAGTCCCGGTGCCTCAGCAGCACAGCACCTCAGCCCTGTCCAGATCACAGAATCACAGAATCGATTAGGTTGAAAAAGACGTCTGGGGTCGTCAAATCCAACCTGTGACACAACACCACCTTGTCAACCAGACCATGGCACCTAGTGCCACGTCCAGTCTTTTCTTTAACACCTCCAGGGGCAGTGACTCCACCACCTCCCTGGGCAGCCCATTCCAGTGTCTAATTGCCCTTTATGTGAAGAAATTCTTCCTGATGTCCAACCTAAAGCTTCCCTGGTGCAGCTTAAGACTATGTCTTCTTGTCTCTTGTTGCCTGGGAGCAGAGCCAACCCCCACCTGGCTCCACCCTTCAGTCACAGAGTTGCAGGAAGTGAGAGCCTTTTCTCCAGGCTGAGCTTCCCAGCTCCTTCAACTGCTCCTGGTGCTCCAGACCTTCCCTAGCTCCATTCAGTTCTCTGGACTCGCTCCAGCTCCTCAATGTCCTTCTTGAATTGAGGGGCCCAGAACTGGACACAGGGCTTAAGGTATGGCCTCAGCAGTGTCTCCCCAGTGCTCATGTCGGCTGAGCCTGAAGCTGGGGGAACTGTAGCTTCCCTGCTCAATACCAAATTACTGGACTTCACAATGTGAACACCTACACCTATAAGGGTTACTTTCTGGTTTGGTGTTTGTTTGTGGTTTTTGTTTGTTTGTTTTTCAGGTTTTTGTTTGGGGTTTTTGTTTTTTGTTTTGTTTTTTAAAACAGGGAAAAGGAAAGCAGTATATGGATGACAGGCTCAGCCTAGAGAAAAGGCGGCTCAGGGCAGACCTTCTCACTCTCTACAAATGCCTGACAGGAGGTTGTATCCAGGAGGCGGTTGACCTCTTCTCCTGAGGAAAAAGGGCAGGACAAGAGGAAAATCATCAGGGGAGGTTTAGGTTGGATATAAGAAGAAATGTCTTCACTGAAAGGATGGTCAGGCATTGGAACAGAGTGCCTAGGGGAAGCAGTGGAGTTACTATTCCTGGAGGGACTTAAAAAACGTGCTTAGAGAGCTGGTAGTGGACTTGGCAGTGCCTAGTTAATGGTTGGACTCAATCTTAGAGGTCTTTTTCAACCTTAATGGTTCAATGCTTCTATAATTCTATGAAATCACTTGCTCCACAAAGAGCAAGAAAGGGCAGAACAGAGCCCTGCTCCCAAAGAGATGACATTCCCATGGTGTCCCTCTCTGACAGCTGCCCAGGAAAACAGCCTCTGCCCTCCCTGCGTGGCCTTGGCTGCCCCTGGAGACCCCCAGTTTTTCCCTGGAAACACAGGGCATCCAGCCTGGGCTTTGTTCCTCACCAAGATTAATTGTGACACAAAGTACCTCCTGACCTTTAAAAGAGAAGAAATAGTGCAAACGTTAAGTCTCTATATTCTAGAGGCAATTCTTACACAAGGTGAAAGGTTGTGAACTTTTCTTAAAGGGGAAAGTTTAAGTTCATCCCATTGGTTTTTAGGTAGCCACAGCTCAGAAAAACCAGAGTGGTTTTTCTTCTCAGCACATGTAGATAGTTCAGGGTTTTCCCTGTTCCTCATGTTGATTCCACAAGCTATCCCTTTCCAAAGTTTTTTCAGTAGAGCCTTTAATTTATTATTGTTGCAACACACTGGGACCTCTCTCCCTTGTCATAAAAAGGGTTCCATCTGATAAATGGGTTTAAACACTATCATCTTCCACATCTCTGTCTCCTCTCATCTCTCACATTCCAATGTTAACTCCTACCCCCAAAACATTTCTAAAATTCCCAGAGGCACAAGCCCTCCTTAGATAAAACCACTAGATTTTCAGCATCCCATTGCAATCTGTGACACAGAGCTGGTCTTACACAGATCAAAAAAGCCAATATATGGAATTGGCTACACACACAAAGCCCATCTGGGCACCCATGGAAGTGGGCAGAATTATATCAGAAAATGCTGATTTCACACTGAGTACAAGATTTGTTTCCCATAAAATCCCTCCAGGTTAAAGAACACTGGTCTGCATCGTCTTCTCCAAATAAGCATTCCCTTAAAATAACTCATTTTGCTGTAGCATTTGCAATATTTTCTTTGATTTTTAACCAAGTAATCCCCAAACTCATAATAAATTTGGGACTTCCATCAGCCTCCTTCCCCCACTTTATGTCCCTCATCCAGGAAAGGTGATAGGGCATCTAATCACACCAACTTTAAAAACAGTACATAAATACTTTATTAAAAACATGTATGTTTTACTCCCAGCCTCTCAGGTAAAATATTAAACCTGTTTAAAAAACGTAATTTTTAGTCCCTAAATGCTGCAAATTGGAGGGAATCAACTTGTTGTGGGGTCTTGTAGTAAACCAAAGGGCAAGAGAAACCATCACTGAGAATCTAAGCTGGGATGAAATGGGTCTGAGTAGAGACATGCTTTCTTTCTGCAGCCCTGAATATACTTTAAACTCAAAGAAAGACATTAATAAAAAGGGCAGCATGCTGTGAAGAAGAAATGTATTTGCTGTGTGTGGATTAATTTATAAAGCAGATGTAACTCCAGTAAAGATATAAGAAATAAAAATCCATTTTAATAAAATCTCTTGAATTTTGCCGAGGAAGGTGACTCTACAAAACAGCAGGGACCAAATCACACAGCGCCTGGTGATGGCAACCAGGCAAATTCAGAGACTAATCCACATGAAAGAAGCCAAAATCAGTAAAATTTATACCTTTATTCTCCATATCTTGGCATGCAATTGAAAACATCAACTGAGATTTTAATTGGTAACTACACACTACACCTTGGGCCAGGCACTTTCCCTCTTCCCTAGACAGATTCTCTCCTTCCCTTCCACTCTTGCAGATCTGTATTGATAGCCATAAAGAGTCCAACAGCTTAGCCCATGTAAAATATCCTAGAAGGAAAACTCACTGCTGATTTTACTCTTAACCCTGAAACCAATAAATATTAATAATAGGCGGGGTCTGTGTGGAGTCTGAGCAGAGCTTAGGGCGGTGCTTTCCAGATTCTTCTCTTAGTAGTGGTCGTTCCAGCCTTCCTCCTCAAATCAGGGGTCTATTTTTCTTCTTTCTAGCTTTGACCTCTCTACCTCCCCATTCTTGTTGTCCCAGTTACTGAAGCTTGCATAAACCTTATGCTCTAAGCACTTTTCTCCACTTTTTGGATAAATGGAGCGCCCTGGAGTGCCTTCGAGGCTTTTCCTTGCCAGTTGCATCCTCAGGCATGAGGGCAGTGACCTGACACCTACGGTTCCAAGGGAGAAGGGAGACCAGAGAGAGGAATCCCTGTGGACAGGACTCCAGCAGGTCTCCCAGAGGCTCTGGGAGGGATCGAGTGTCTTGCCAGAAAGTAAATGCAGTGCAGAGATATCCCTTCTCCTGCTCCTGCCATACTGGATCGGGAGAGAGCCCTGGAGTTGGGAACACCTGCCTTTGCACTGGAGCATCTTGTGCAGCAACGGTGGAGGGTCGTCTCCTACAGCACTGCCGGCGCATCCAGGGAGCCATGGATGGAGAACCTGCGGCTCCAGGACTCTTTCAGCTGTGCAACTTGCTGGTGGCAATGCCTTCCTCGAAGCCTGCAAAATGCTCATGACTTCCAGCCTTTCCCTTGCCAGGTGCATCCTCAGAGATGAGACGGGTCTCTGGACACCTGTGGCTCCAAGGCAGAAGGGAGANACATTGCTGCACAGGATCCTGATGTGGCACTGCCGCAGCTTCCTGGGAGCCATGGGTTGGGCACTGGTGTCTCAGGGACAGGAGCTGCTGGGCCTCCTGCTCTGGGAATGCCCTACTACAATGGCCTGGGCTCCCACTCCTCATTGCAGCCTTTTCCTGGCCATGTGCATCCTCTGCTCATACAGCTATCAGCTATACAGCTCTGAGGGAGCAGGGACTCCTATCCATGGAGGCTTATCCATCTGCTGGCCAACAGGTCTCACAGACGCTCTGGGCAGGATGAAGGCTCTGGCCAGAAGTAATGCAGGTGTGCAGGAGATATTCCCTTTCATGGGTCTCCACTTTTTGGATAAATGGAGCACTCTGGAGACAGGAAGACCTGGTCTCGCGGCTGGAGGACCTTGTCCAGAAATGCATGGAGCTTCTTCCCTTGTGGCAGCATCCTGAGAGCCACAGATGTATCACTGGTGGCCCCAGGACTCTTTTAGCTCTGCAGCTTGCTGGTGCCAATGACTTCCTTGAAGCCTCAAGAACACTTATGACTTTGAGGCTTTTCCTTGCCAGTTGCATCCTCAGGCATGAGGGAAATGTCCTGATACCTGCAGTTCCAAGAGAGAAGGGAGACCAGAGAAAGGAATCCCTGTGGACAGGACTCCAGCGGGTCTCCCAGAGGCTCTGGGAGGGATTGAGTGTCTTGCTAGAAAGTAAATGCAGTGCAGAGACATTCCTTGGGCACCCATGTCTCGGGGACAGGACCTGGTGAGCCTCCTGATCCTGGCTATGCCATACTGCAACAGCCTGGGCTCCCACTCCTACTCCTTTTCTGGCCATGTGCCTCCTCAGCCACGAGCAGGTTCTGCTGATAGCCACAGCTCCAAGGGAACAGGGATTCCTATCCATGGAGGCTTATCCATATGAATCTGGAGTCCGGCAGCTCTCACAGAGAGGCACCGGGAGGAATGGGTGGAAGGTCTCACCCTAAGTCACGGATATGCAATCATATTTATCTTGTTCCTCCACAGCTGAATCTGGAGAGCAGCCTGGCAATGGGAACAGCAGTCTTTACTTCTGAAGGATCTTGTCCGGCACTGTGCTGAGGGTCTTTGCCTCTGGCAACCTCCTTGGCTCAATGTATTGGGCATCAGCAGCTCCAGAACACTTTCAACTTTGCCAGTTGCTCAGGGAATACCTCATTGGAATTGCCTGGGCTCCCTCTTTTAATTCCAAGCTTTTCCTGTCGATTTACATCAGCAGGGGCTGCTGATACTCACACCTATGAGGGAGCATCAAGGCCTGTTTACAGGGTTCCTGTGTCTGGATTCTGGCAATTCTCAGAGAGGCTCTGGCAAGGTTGAAGGCTCTTGCCACAAGTATCAAAGGTGTGAGATGTTCATTATCCTGCTCCTCCACAGTTGGCAGGAGAGAGCACCCTGGAGATGGGAACACCTGACTTTGTCACCACAAGATCTCTTTCAGCAACTTACGGATGGTCTTCTCATATGGAACTGCCGCAGCTTCCTTGAAGTCTTGGATTGGCACCGGAGTCTTGAGTTCAGTTGCTGCTGTGCCACCTGCTCCTGGGAATACCTTACTGCAATGGTCTGGGCTCCCACTCCTCCTTGCAGCCTTTTCCTGGCCATGTGCATCTTCAGGGAGGAGTGGGCTCTGCTGATACCTGCAGCTCCAATGGAGCAGGGAGTCCTATCCATGAAGGCTTATCCAGCTGGAGTCCAGAGGGTCTCACGGAGGCTCTGGGAATGATGAAGGCTCTTGCCCGAAGCAAGGGATGTGTAGAGATATTCCTCATCTCACTCTTGCACAGCTGGCTCCAGAGAGCATCTGGGAGATGAGAACTTTCCCACTGGAGGATCTTGACCAGCACCGCACGGAGCCTCTTTCCATATGGCACTGTCATGGCATCTTTGGATTGCACTTGGATGGCACTTCTTCATGAAACAAGAAGAGAGAAGTTGCCAGGATGCAAACAAAGCAGGAAAGAAGGAAAAAGACAAAAATTCAAACTATTCCCTGTATTTATTACCTTGGGGTCTCTTCAGTAGAAAGCACAGCACCACACGGACTATTTTGAGGTGTGCAGGCATTTGTAGTTCTGCCTGTCTCACACACACACACACACAAAGTCAGGTGTAGTGCTGCCCTCAGAAAATGCCCATCCAATCTTGCTCCAGCTAAAGCCATGGAATTTGTCTTTGTTTAATTTGGACTCAAGATCAGACTATGCTTGTGTCCAGAACAGAGGCTCAGAAAAGCATTTCCTAAGTTTCCACTAAAATCTGGGGCAGACATGACCAAGGCACTGGTGGCACTCTGAGTGAACAGTAGTGTTTCCAGTAGCCCTCTGAAGGAACACAAGTGTCCAAGGAAACCAGCATGAGTGTCCAAAGAAGGCCCACTACTTCACCACTGAATAGGCTTGGTCGGGCCAGTTCAATTTCCTGTCTAAGTTTAATTT
>VYXB01010417.1:8810-71045 GCA_013397135.1 Pachyramphus minor
GAGGGGCCGGTCCCGCCGCGGGGCTGCCTGGCCGGAGCGGCCCGGGGGGGTGGGATCCCGGCAGGGCTGGGGCTGCGGGTAAATCCGGGCTGAGGGCGGGGGCAGTGCCCGGGCGGGCGGTGGGCACAGGGCAGGGGCAGGGATAGCGCTCGCCGCGCTGCCGCCCCCGGCGGGAGCATCCCGGAGCGGGTCGTTCCTCCGGCATTTCCTCGCATGTTCCCCTTGCCACCCCTCGCCCTCCCAGGAGAGCCGCCCCCCCCGGCACGGTGTGACGAGGCCCGGGCACTGGGCAGAGACGGCGATCCCCGGCGCCTCCCCGCCACAGCCGCCCCCGTCTCCATCGGGGGAGCCGGGAGCGTGGGGGCGGAGGGCGGCCCGGGGCGGCGGAGCCCCCCGGCCATGGAGCAGGTCCAGATGATCAACATCCAGCGGCTGCTGGAGGCGGCCGAGTATCTGGAGCGAAGGGAGAGAGGTAATGGGAGGAGGATGGGTGCTGGGTGACAGCCTTGCGTGAGGGGAATGGGGTTGGGGTCAGATCCCCACGGAGGGGGGAGAGTGACCCCGGAAAAGGGATCGGGGCGAGTGTTTTGCTGGTGGAATGGTGATAAATCCTCAACAGGGAAGGGTTGGATGAGGGATAAGGCTGACGGGTCCTCTTGGAGGTGGTGGATGAGGTGGAATGTTTTTGCAGAGTGGGGGAGATTGAGGTGGATGCGATTTCTGGAAAGAAAAGGGGAGATTGGTGTGAAAGTTTTCCGTTGGGCAAGAAGAATGGTGAAGGGTGGCTCTGTCTCATCAGAGACATCGATGGCACAGTGAAATACACCTGGTCTGCCCAGTTCAGATAGCGTGGGCAGGAGGAGGAAGACAAGGCACTCTCTGAACTGTCATGGGGTTATTTTGATGTTTTCAGTGCTTGAGTGGTGGTGTCCTTCCTCCAGGTTTGGCAGAGACTTTATATTCCCCTTCTTCCCTTTTCTCTACCTCCCAGTCCACTTCCCTGTGAATATACCATCAGACATTTCCCTGAGCTGTTGTGGTTAAAGTCCTCCCCAGCTAGGCCAGTGGGTTAGTGCTGAGTCCTGCCTGCTTACTTCTTTTTTTCTTTTTTTTTTTTTTTTTTTTTTTCTTTTTTTTTTTTTTTTTTTTTTTTTTTTTTTTTTCCTTTTTCTGTTTTTCTTTTTTTCTTTTTTCTTTTCCTTTTTTTTTTTTTTTTTAATGCCCTGCCGTTGATTCTCTTGCAGAGTGCGAACATGGCTATGCCTCGACCTTCCCCTCAGTCCCAAGCCCTGGACTACAAGACCCAAAGCCCACGCGGAGGCTGAGCCGGGCAAGGAAACACAGCGGCAGTGGTGGCATTGCAAGTCTTGCCAACAGGTATGAGGTGGGCAGGACAGCAGGGGGGCAGGGCTGGCAGGGAGGGGGAAGCTGGAGAAGAAAGCTTGAGGCAGTGGAGAGAAACTCACTCTCTGGGGAAAATGGGAAGAGTCTGAACACAGGGGGATTGAGAGTTGGGACACACAAGTACAGCATCCATTCTGGATCCATAGTGCTGAGAGCGGAGGGGACACAGGGGAGCTGTGTCTGAAGTGGCACTGCCATCTGATGCTGTGCCAAGGCTCAGATGCTGCAGAGGGAAGGGGGGATAAGGGGATCTGTCCATAGGGTTTAGGGAGGAGGAAGGCAATAGCTATTCCCATTATATACAGCTGATGTCTTTCCAGCAAAGTCAGTGCTTTTAAGGGATAGTGTGTGTGCAGCCTGGGTGCTTTGGGATTGTAATGACAGGCATGACTTGAAGCTAGGAAATGTTTTGAAATGGATCCCCTACAACAAATGGGAGAGAGGGAGATGACTGGCTGCTATGTACAACATGTTAAAAATTCAGTTCAGGAAAATGAAGCTGTCTTTCTCTCTGCCTTTCAGGGCAGTGGGATTTCCCAGCTTTTGATAGTTTGGTAATTGTAGAACTCTGTGTTTTTTAAATCTAGAAGAGACAACAGGATTAAGATTACCACTTGGTGCTTTGGTTGGATCTGCCTCTCCCTTCTCGTTCTCGTTCTTTTTATTTTTTTTTGCTCCCTTCTGTAGAATTGTTTAGACCTTGTTGAGACCTTCTGGGACAGAGAAACTTTAGAAACATAAAGTATGCTTTTGAAAAGGCATTTGCAAGCTTGCTTTTACTGCAGCAAGGCCTGTGCAATCCATAAAATGGTGGCAGGTGGCTCAGGTGATTAAAGCTTTCTTAAGGCCATTGGGAAGGACCTGTAAAGGCCTAAGGGAAAGGTGCCTTTGCTTGCAATGATTCTGCTTCGACAGCATTTGATAATAAAGGTTGTTTAAAGTGATGTTAGGACACCTTGCTGTGGGGAAGTTCTCTTCATCGGGATCAGCATATCTTGAGCTCTTTGTATGCTGAATGTTTGTATTTGCTTCCCTACTTCATCCAGCCTCTCCTGGTTTCAAGGTAGTTATAGCCCTTTACTGTTTATCATGAACCAAAGTCCCCAATCCTGTGACTTTGTGTTGGAAAATGATGGCAAATGCTGAATTGAAGTCTGTATTTTTCCCTCTAGGTTTCCCACATACTATTTTTCCATCCCACACCTCTTTGTCTCAAAGGCCTTTGTCATGGCAACCTGCCCTTCTCCAGAGGAGGACTGGAAGCACATCCCCCTCAGGAACTCCTTAGCAGTGAATCCAGCAGCCTGTAGGCTGGAAAGGGATGCAGAGCACTCCCTGTCCCTGGGGCTGGGGTGCTCAGCAGGCCCTACCAGCACAGAGCCCCAGGCACAGCTCTCCTGGGGCAGCTCTGTGCTGACACCAGCCCGTGGGGCCCCCGAGCCTGACAGACAGAATGTGTTGATGTTGGGGGAAAGGCAGTAGAGAAGCAGAAAAGATACTTTCTAGTCTTATTTAAAACCTTCTTTATACAAGCAATACTGAGGCCAGATTGAATATTTGGAGTGAGTGTTTTATCCAAAGTGTTACCTCTCGTGCTTGTTCAGCCTCAGGGAGTGACCAGCATCAGGTCTGCTTGGGGCAGAGACCAGAATGGGTCTTTTGGGGAGCTCAGACCTTACACACACAATTGGAAATAGAAGTTTCTTATAGCACAAGTCGTAGCAGCTTGCATGTGCTGTAGGAGATGGCAGGCCTTCCAGATGGCTGAAGTGCTGGGAAGTGACAACTGTGAAGTTTAGGGTGCCTCCAAATTCACTGCAGTGTCTTTTGTGTGATGCTGAGTATAGCATCAGCCTTGTTTAAGGAAGGCTCTGTATCATCCCTTCCTGTTAAAATCAAAGGGGCAATTCAGTAAGTTCTGCCTGGTGGAGTTGAAATAGACTTGGAATTAAATATCAAGTCCTTGATGAGGAACAAAATTTACATTTCTTGTGTGGACAAGAGATTTTCTTGGATTGCTTTTGTCTCAAAATGTTTAATTAGTGTAGCGCAATTATGCATTTAGATCTCATGCAGATTTTGTCATTTAACAGCCTCCTGTAAAAATGTTTCTCAAGCAACCTTGGCAAAGCACTGCTGGTTTCTTTTTTTTTTTTTCTTTATTTATACATTTTACAAATAGACATGTGTACATTGTTGCTGATCTTTATTGAACCCATGATGTTGTGGTGTGGGGTATTCACAGAGCCTAGATGCTCTTTTGATTCGTAGTTTAAATCCAAGTATTTCCCTTCATCATTTGCTGCCCAGACACAACAGCAATTTCCTCCCAACAAGCTCTCTGCTCTCATGGCAGAGACACCCAGAAAGTTCTGAGGAAGGGGCAGCCCAGCTCTGGATGGCAATGGTGGAGCAAATCTTGTTCTTACAGAACTATGATGGTCTCCCAGTTCCAGCAAAATAGTTCTTTTCTGCCCCAAACAAGGGTGTGTAGATAAGAGGGAAAACATTGCTTCATGATTTCTAATTCACATGCTGCATTTTTAAAGAAGGATGTTCTGGCTCAGGTTCTCTTTTCCTTTGCTTGTCTCAGTTGTACAACCAACAGCATTGAGATTGCTGCAAAGGAGTTCCCCTCTGCAATCCTTGTTACCTACACGTATGTGTAGTGTTTTGCATGGGCATCTGAAAGCCCTAGTGTTACATACTGTGACTTAAAACCTGAATATGTTTAAAAATATGATTTTACTTTAGTCAGGAATACTTAGCTATGGAAAATTACCCACCTGCAGAAAATATGTGGAGAATCATTGTCACTTGGCATTCATAATAGGGGAAACTTTTCTTTAAAAAAAACCACCTACTTATCACATAGCTAAAAGCAAAAAACCAAGCAAATCAATTAGCCAACCTGTATTAAATTAGAATTTAATTTTGCCTCTATTTTAATTTGCTCTTGACAAAAGTATCTTCTAGTTTTTGGAATGAGATGAAAAATAAGCAGAGATTTGCTACAGTGTGTAGTGTCACTTATTTAATGTCAGTTCCTTCTGAGGATGTTTCTGGGATTGAAGCTGAGTTCTTAAAACTTGCTAGAGAAGTTAAGGATGCTGGGAGTACCGTTCTGTGGGTACATTAACTTGAATTCAATGTCACTGGAAACTGCTCTAATAGACCCAATTATTTGAAAAGGTCATTATAGTTAGTTAGGATTAGCCTGGTTTGATATTTATACATTTTGGAAAATAATTGAGAGGACTTTTTAATCAGTTTAAATCATTGTGTCAGCAGGAAATAAAATAAACAGCAGGGATGCTAAATGATTTTTTTCCCCAAAAAATACCCTCAGTTTAATGAAGTTAAGATTTATAATGAAATCTGAAATTACATTACAATACTAGGTCGTCATTTGTGTTTTGTTTTTATTTAGGCTCTCAGGCATGTAGAAGAGCTTGTTATTTTTTGGTCTGATCCTGGGGAAATGCCAAGCACCCTCTCAGCAGCACTAGGAGCCCTTAGCTCTCCCAGGAGGCTATGTTGTTAAGGGCACTCAAAGAATCTATTGCTCAGTTCCATGGAGGAGGGTTTGATCTCTGTCCAGTTTCTTTTTCCTTTCATTTTCCTCTCTTCCCGTTATCCTCCCTTGACTCTGAGGCCACTTCCCAAGGGCCTTTCAGACATCTACAGTCTGGTAGCAGGTTGCCTGCAGATTTTGGAGTCAGCAGCTGTAATAAGTATGGTAAGGCATTTTGGACATGGTGTCTTGAAAATCTGGTTGCCTGGGTTGCTCTGCCCTTCGGGGTATTCTGCTGATGCAGCTCCTCATGTTCTCTGTCGTTGCTCTCTCCTCTGCCCCCTTTGAAACTTCTTCCGTATGCTTCTAAATCTCATCACTCGCTTTTGTGCTGAACCTTCTCTGTTGCCCTCCACTCTCATATCCTTTGAAACAGCCTTTTGAGGGCAGATATGGGGGCTGCACCATTGAAACCCTCAGGTGTTCTTGGCTTTAACCTTAATTTGCTCAGAGTGTCCCTGAGCAAGGGGTGGGGGGCAGGTGTTAGGTATTAGGTACCTCGTGTGCCTTAGGCAGTGGCTTCATGCAGCACAGGTTCACAAACTGAAGCACAGGTTCACAGAAGCTGAAAGGATGTGGCATGTGTAGCTGCAAGTCAGCCTTGGCTGTCTGGTGCACAAGAAAACCTGATTTACCACAACAGCAGTGCTGTGCAGCTGTACCTCGCTTTGCAGGGGAGGAGTAGGGGGGTTGGTGAACACTGCACAGTTTTAATATATTATATTTCTTCTGTCAGAGGAGGTTCCCTCCCTCCTCCTGCCGCCCCCCCATTGTGCTGCTGACTGAGTACCTGGCAATTTTCAGTCCTTCCTACAGCCTCTGGAGTTAGGACAGTGCTGTAATTATGATTTTATTGGGGGAGCGGGTATGCAGGTGGCTGAGTGGTTTGCCTGTCTCGTGTAAGAAATTCCAGAAAGAGCAAAATGCTTTGTCAGCCTGTCTCGGTCTACTTTCCTGCCAAAGCCCCTACCCCTTCACGTCCCAGAGAACTGATCTCTGAGACTTTTTGATGACGGGTTTCCTGCTTCCTAGGCTCTATCAGTTGTTACTTGTTTCAGGATAATACTTTGTTTATTTGCTTGTGAGTTGTTTGGTTTTGAGGATTTTTTTTTTATCATCTTGCACTGGATCACACCTTACTCCACAGCTAGTGGGAGCTGAGTTTTGACTGGCTGTGTGTAGGTGGGTTAGAATCTGGCCCTTGTGTAATATGGTGGGGAGAGAGGCTGCTTTCTGCCTCAAGCCTTGTAGTGCCAGGGAGCTCTATTCATGGCTCAGGACTTGGCTTTGCTTCATAGAGTACAAATCCACACGTGTAAAACAGAGAATGGATGAGATTTGCTATGCTGTGTTTTGAGTTATGCTTCATTTTGATAATGTACAAGCAGTGTGATTACTATCCTGAATCTTCATGCTGCTGTTGAAATTTTCTCTAGAAATACTTGGAGACAGGGTCTTACCTCCCTTGTAGAGAGTATACGTGAGCATGCTAGTTAACTTTTTAAGAAAAGAAAATGGAGCAAGGCTGAGCTGTTAAGGCTGTTTCTCTGTTAGAGGCATTGAGGCAGACTGGCCAGCAGTATTGAGTATAGTTAGGTATGTGCATGACTTCTATTTGGGAAAGCATAATGACAGTTTAAGTGTTAGACTGGGAAACTGGATTGCTGGTATGTGCACAAGAGGCAAATCACCCCATGTTCAAATCCTACCATCTTGGCAGGTTTGTACTGGCATACAGGTGGTCAGAGCAGGCTGGCAGGTAGGATTGCTCTTGGATAACTTTGTTTGGCCTCAGCACATGGCATCAGAAGCTGAGATCCTGCCGTGATTTGGGAAATAAAAAAAATACCCCATGGAGGTGAGCTTTTGTATGCAGTGTCTTCTCAGTGGTGCTTGGCTTTGCAGTACAACTTGCAGGTTATGAGGGTGAACCCAGCAAATGGCATGAGAAGCATAAACCCCATTGCCTGGTGAGGAATGAGGCCTCCAAAAGTGCTAGAGCTGACGTAGCAGTTTCCATGGGGGAACCCACTGTGTTCCTCTTTGTCACCCTGTTTATTTTATAGCCCTCCAAGGGAGATGATCCTGCAGAGCTGCAGTTCCTGTTTTCCTTTGTATATTAGTAATACAGCCATGCACTGGTAGATCTGTATAGCAGGGAGTCTGTGCTAAACCCATGATTCTGGGCTGAATTTATACTTTGATACCTTTAGTAGGTGTAGAATGTAACTTGTGGTCTTTTTAGACTACTCAAGTTGTGCAAAGAGGCCTTTGTGTAAAGTAGAAGTAGGCCCAGCTGTTGGTGTTACCTGCAGCAGCTGTCTGCTCTGAAGTGCCACTGTCTGTGGCTGAAGACTCATGGTCTCTTTGTCCTCCCAGATTTGGGGGAATCCTTACAGAAGTGTGCTGTTTTGCAGCAGTGGGACTGTTAGTCAGGGCTCACGCTGTTGGTGTTGCAGCACTGTGCCCAGGTGGAGCTCTGCTGCAGCTGCCGTGGGCTGATTTGCATCATTGGTCACAGGGCTCCTGTGATGACAAGAAACTTCAGATTTCAGCTCATAAGGTCTTTTGAAATGTGAAGGTTGTTAGCCCCAGCTCCCAGGGAAATTTGGTGTGGTGGGGAGGATATTTAGGGAAAGCCTGGTCATCTGTTCCTCCCATTTTCTCTTCCCACTATATCAGTGTACTGGCAATTCTCTGGTTTAAGTAGTATTCCTGTCAGGTTACTGTGTCAGTAACTTTGTCCTGTCAGTGTTCCTGTTTTGGGTTTTTACCCTCTTGCTGCATTTGTACCCTTTTTATATCTTCTCTGTGTAATGCCTCGTCCATAACACATGCAGGGATTTATCCTTCATGGTTTTGTTTAACCTGACGTGGTCCTTTCCTCAGCAGTAAATTGGTTGTCACCTGTAGTGTTGTTTCCATCTGCTCCCCTTTTTGTAGGTAAGACTGACTTTCCTTTCTCACTCCTGATTGAGCTTTCAAATCCATTTCTCTTTCTGACCCAAACAGACCAGTCAATGTCCTGCTGCTGAGTTAATTGTCTTGCTTGTTGGAGTTCCTGCTGTTTGTCATCTCCTGATCCCCCCTGACAAACTTCTGCCCAAATTCAAAGACTGGCTGCTATTTGTTCTCCTCTTGAGAGTGTTGGCTTCTACTCCCTACCTCCTTTGAACCAACAAAGATAGGATTTGTTTTTGTTGACTTATTTTGGGCTCTCTTGATCAGAGTTTGTGGTTCTCTGGGGCTGTGCACTTGGCTGGCCTTTGCCTGGATCTCTGCTCTCTGAGACACTGCCTTGTTGATCAGCTCAGAGGGAACAGGCCTGCTTTTTCCATCCTGCTGGATATATTCCCATCTCTCTTTTCTGTGCTCCCTACTGTACTTTCATGCCTTTCATTCTGTGATATAAAAGTGATTTGACTTCAGTTCTATTGCTTTATGAATCCAGTTTGAAGTAGCCTAGATGATTTCCAACATTGTCTTAATTACTTGTTTATGCTTTCCTGCTTGCTCTGTGACGAGCAGGCATGTGGACTGAGAGCAGTTCTTTTGCCTCAGTTTTGATTAAAGTTCCTCTGCATAAAATAGTTGATTGTTTTCTGAAGGTTTCTCATTTATCTCCTTCTGTCTGTTACACCATGAATAAGGGAGAAGTTATGGGAAGGGACAGATAACATCAGGATTACTGTTGTTACTCCAGTAGTCATTGTCCAGGTGCTTGGGCAGCCCTAAGGAATATGTAGTCATGGTAAGGTAACATGGCACCAGGCTACAAACTGCAGCAGTTCACAAACTGCTTCACGAGTAGCTTGACCATCTGTGAACTGTGGGAAGTAGCCACCTCACTGCCTTCATATTAGTTGCTGCTAATCGTGAGCCAGAACTGTAAGAACAGGAGAAATTGGAACTCTTCCATTTTCCTCAGCCTTCCTTTGTCAAGGATCTCCCAGGTGCTGGATGAGTATGTCCCTATTGATAGAATACAACCCCAGGCATCAGGACATTTGGGGTTCTCTTCCTGCTTTTCTTACAGTCTATGTAAGTCTTTGTGCCTCAGTTTCCCTGGTACAGTGTGTAGCTAATAGTAATGTTAATGTATTTTTGTGTTTTCCAGTGTGTTTCCTCTGCCTTCATCTCCAGACACAGTGTTGCAGCAGTATAGCTGTAACATGAGAGATAACTAATAAGCCTAAATACAAGTGAAGAAAGTCTGGCCTGGCCCACAGCCATACAAATGCCATCAGTTCCTTCTCAAACAAAGTGTGTTTCAGTCAGGTGGTGTTTATACAAAAAGCCTCATTTTCCCCACTGCATCTGAAGGCAGTTTCTTTAGGGCAGAAGATGTGTGTTGCAGAGAAGTACATGCTCCCCAGACAGCTAAGGCTATTTCTGGAAATGACCATCTTCCTCAAAAGGGTAATGTTATGTGTGGGAAGAAGCATGGTACAGGGCAAAGGGCTGGCGTGTTGGGTCCTTGGATCATTTCCTGAGTCTGCTGTAAGGCACGTCAGATGACCTACATGGGTCCTACCATCTGCACATTATATGGTTCCCACCATCTGTACGTCAGGGTAATGTGCACACTTTTCTAATCCTGTTTTCAGGAAGCAGAATAGATGTTTTGGAGTTTGTGACTGTTTGAACGAAGATGAGACTTAGGATCCTAAGTTTTCCAGGTAGAGTTGAAAATGGGATCCTGTGTCTTTATTCTCTTTCTCTGAACCACTGTGATCTCTCTGCCAGGTTCTGGTGTGGCCATGGCAGAGACTGAGTCCCTGACCATGCAGTGAGACTCACAGAACCTGCTGGGAGTCAGCAGGACAGTGACCACATGGAACTTTCTGTGGTGTCAGACCTTACTCTGCTTTGTAATACACTTGAATAATGGACAGCAGAAATTTTGTTAGCAGAGATATTAAGGTGTTGTCAGAGGATGGATGAAATGAGTGCTTTGTCCTGTGTCAGTACTCATTTTGCTTTGAGTGGTCTGTTTATGATGACTGTAGGGAGATTGTCCTTCCCACTTGGGAGAGGCCTGGGAGACAATGCATACCTGACATTAGCGTGAGGAAGTGTCTGTGTTTTGCTGCCCTCATTCTGTGTCATGCTCTTCCTTGTTCATGGGGAAGCTTGGAGGTGCCATGGTGAAGCCACCTGATATTTCTCCTCACCAGGTCATGTGAGAATCTACCTGAATTTGTCCAAGTTCTAAATTGTAGAAGGTCTTGTCTCCTGCATGTCCAAGGGAGGAGGACTACTGAGAGGCTAAGGTAGTTAAGGCCAAGTGAACACATATCAGGCTTTGTGTCTGATCTGTGTGCACAAGCCCCTTCTGATAAGGCTAAATGTGGGCAGGAAAGGGAAGGAAGTGGTTTCTGTAGGACCTTTGCTCACTTGTGGCAGAAGTTAGAAGGCAGAATGGGGCAGTGAACAAACAGCACACTGGAGAACTCACTTCGGTCTTGTCTGCTCTCAGCAGCCCAGTGTACATTCAGCAAGTCCGTTTCAGCCCAGCTTGTTACAGGAGACTCCAAATAGTCTATTCCTCATATAGTGATTTTTTTCCAAGGTGTGAACCTGGGATGTGAGCTGTGAAAGTGCTGATGATGCATAGCCACAAGAGGCACCAGCAGGAGTTGCGCTCAGAACATGTACAGTGGCCCAGAAACCAGGCCCTTGGGGGTCTTGCTGGAGGTACTTGGAGGGACAAGAAGTTGCAACTCTGATTTCCCTATTCTTTAGCCTCCAGTTTGGAAAGTGAGGATGTTTGACAGTAAACGTGCTTGTGAACTGCCCAGCCACTGCTCTTGGTGAGCCTGTCGAAAAGCCTGTAAGGAAACCACCAGTTCTGTATTCAGAGCAGGGCTTGGCTTGAGGCCACATGTTGAACAATGAGGAGAAAACAAAATATTGAATAGCTGCTTGTTCAGCAAACCCAGTTCCTCTTGGCCGTGCAGGGCCCTGCATGAGGGCAGTTTTGCCTTAGCACTTGGGGCTGGGACCAGCATCTGCATGTGGGGTCTCTGGTGGTACAGGAGAAGGCCCACACCAGCACACTTGCTCCCAGCTGCCCACTTGCTTCCCTCCCCGCTGTCCAGGCTGGGGACTTTTTTGCTTGCCCCAGACTGCAGCACTGAATGCAAACAACATTCTTGCTGTTATGCATTATGTGGAAAACCCTTTTCCTGCAGAGTGCCACCTTATGCTGCTTTATCGGGTGTTGATCCGGTTTGGGGCAGCTCAACTCTCAAACTGGGATAAACTCTGGTGCTCAGCAAGGAGGAGCTGTCTTCCTGCTTTTTTCTTCCTGCTTTCCCAGCTGAGGATTATGTCTGATATGTCTGTTGGTTGAGTTTTATCAGTAAACTAATACTGCTTTGCTTTTGGCTCCCACTTTAGATTTTTTCTGGCCCCTGGTACTGTGGTGTCTGAGAGTTGGCCCACTTAGCTGACAGTGGGGCAAGACATGAAGGCTGTTCTGGGTTTGGATTGTTGTTGGTTGTGGGTTATTTTCTCACTTTTCCACTTGTACTATACAATGATTATGTTACTTTTTGGGTATTTGACCCAAGAATCAGATGGCACAAGTGTCCTTGTTAGCTGTCTCTGGGATGCCTGAGAACAACCACCCACCACGTTATCGTGGGGTTGAGGGAACCTGAGTTAAGTACCCTGCTCAGCCACAGGCTTCTTGTGTGACTTTGTGAAAATCATTTAGAATTTTTCTGTGTTGATGTTGTCCCCCCTGCATAGAAACTGTTACAGAAAAGTTAATTTCTGAAATGTTGCAAACAGAAATAATGATTATGAGGAGCAGGTACTAAACTGAGAGAGGCTGTGTAAATAAGTGACTTTAAAGATGTTTACTTCTTGAAGGGATGTGTACAGTGTACCTTTTAAAGTTGTTTTGACTGAGTGTTGCAGGAGACTTTCACAATACTGTGTAGAAATCCACAGGTAGGTGGCTTTCTGCAGTTGTGACCACATGGAAGAGCTCTTCCACTCTCTGAGCTGAAAACAGACTGCAGGGCCATTTCTCCTTTTCCAAAGATGAACAAACATGAACAGATGCCAGTACGGCTGCGTCCCCTTCTCTGTTGGAGACTGAGAATGTGAACTTTGGAAAAGGTCTGGCTTGATCCTGGGAAAACAGCTTTGATCAGATCCTTAGGAGGAATCTGATACCATGTCCATCCAAGAGTGACAGAAAAACTTGCCAAAGTTTGGGGCCATGTTAATCTGGTGTATTGGCATTGACGTCAGTGAGAAGGGGAAACAGTCTGTTCCTTCTCCTCACTTTAGCTCCTCATGGAGAGGAATTCATTCTGGACCTCAAGGCCAGATAGTGTAGGGGATCATGAGATAGTAATGGCTTAAGATAACTTTTGTCTCTGGTATTGCTTGGAAGGAAATGTTTTGTTAGATATGACGATATGAAAGGCTGAGGTGATGTTCTTGTTAAACTTGAGGCTGCTACTTGCAAAGGGCATAAGGATGGCAGCAGAAGGACTCCTGCTCTGGCTATACCATCTTCTGTTCAGCTGCATCCTGCTCCTCATGGCAGGAATGAGTACCATAAGTTGCTGTGTTCCCAAGGCTTCCCTGCAGCTCTCTGAGATCCAGACTCCTGGGCCTCCCAAAGGTGAGGTGGGTTCGTAATTCCCTTAGAAACTCAGCCTTTGAGCATCTCTATTTGGGCAGGAGGATTTAACTCTTGTGCAGCCATTATTTGTCTTGCCATTGGGCTGGAAGCCTCACATGATACTGGGGGAGGTTCTTTGTGGGCTTCCCAGACTGGCTTCTGCATTGGTTCCATAGTCTCTTTATGGTGTCGGTCCGCTTGAAACCATGGCAGAACACTGGGGTTCTTCAAGCCAGTAAGTTCTGTTTTGTGGGCACAGGTGGATTTAAAATTTTAAAAAGCTGTTGATCACCCTTCTTTTTCATTTGTTTTGTTTTGTCATTTGGCTGTTTCCAAAAGGAGCCATTTCTGAGGAAGAACTTGCAGGCATCTCCTGCGGGGGAGTTCAGTGGCCCAGTGAATGGGTGTCAGCAGAGCCATGAGGCAGGAAGGGTCTGTGAAATGAAGAAGAATGAGCTTGTATGTGGTGTGATGATGCACAAGCAGGAGAAGTAGCTGAACCTGAGTGAAGTAAGACAGAAAGCCTGGTCTGCAGATGGGATGTTCTTGTTGTTTTTCTAAACATTATTCAGGTAACTGTGCCTTAATTTACACAAGCTGGTAGAATATTGCTTTCCTGATTAAATTCTTGATAAAGCAGAGTGGGATGAGTGAATTTGGAGGAGAAGCACTGGTGTTGTGTTGGCATTAAGGACACGTATTGGAAGAGGCCCCTTGTGGCCAGCAGCACCTCCTGAGATAGCAATATGTCTGTTGTGATGGAGATGGAGGTCTTGGAGTCCTGGACTCCTCTGGAGCCAGGAACTTGTGCCAGATCCAGGCAGGAAGGTGACCAGGTTCAAGAGGGATGACAGGATGATTGTGTGTAAATGCCATCTGTGTATCACATAGGACAAGGGCTCTTGATTGCTGACCTCACTGAGAAGACAAACCAAACTGCAGGTATTCTGCAAATGCATATGTTGGGATATTTATCAATAATAAATGTGTAAACCAGAAAGGTCAGCTGTGTTTAATGTCATGTGGCAGCTTTGTGATTTTAATTACAGTAAAAACCCCGGTGACAAATTAATTCAGTGCTCTTCAGAGCTTGTTCCTCCCTGATGCAGTTTGTTTTGTTGGCTTACCTGTGCTTGGGGAAAGTTTGGCTGCCCCTGCCATGGTAGGAGATATTTTTTTCTTAAATAAAGAAAATGGGATAAAGTGGCAAATTACTTGCAGTGTCTCATGTGCTGTGAGACTCATTCACTGTAGGTTAATGTTTCAGCAACACCTTCTTACTGTGTTGCATAGCAAGGTTGCAGGCAGAATCACTGTAACTGGTGCATACAGGTTGCTGCATCTGACCTTAAATTAGAATGACTGACAGTTGCCTCTTCCCACTTTCTTCCTATTTTGTATATTTTCAGGTATCTGAAGTAAATTGGAATAAACTTGCATTTGTCCCCTTTTAACTTTTTGTTGTTTAAAAAAAAGGGGGGGGAGGGAAGACACTGATTTGCTGTTTTTGTTGTTGTTTGCTTGGCTCCCTTATCTTAAGCTTCTAAAACTCTTTCTTGATCTTTTCCCAAGCTGTTTTCAAAATGCAGTGAACAGGATCCTCCTCCTTATACAGCATTCCTTCAGTTTTTATGAGCAGTTATCAGTTTGGCTGTTTTAAATTTATTGACTGCTATAGAAACCTGACTTCTAAATGAGAACCCCGCAGACGTTTTGTGCTTGAGCTACTTTTAAATTGCAGCAGACGTTTTAGCGGTGCCAGTACATGTGCTTGGGCTTTTGTTTCCCCTTTGAACATGTCTGTGCCTGCATGGCTCTGGTTTCAGCTTTGCAGGTGGGGGCAAGGTCCTGCTTGCCCTGTCTGCCTGACAGAGGGGATGTGAGTTCCTCTGGTTTGTGGTCCATGCTTGACAGTGGTGTCCTCGTGTCACTGGGTGACACAGGCTGTGACTGACTGTCAGCAGCAGCAAAGCAGCATCACTCTGAAGGCACAGGTTTCTCGCTGCTCTAAACCGAGAGTGTTACAAGTAGCACTGAAATGTTCCCTGAGCTTTGGCAACAGTTCACGGCCGTGGTGTTCATCGTGTACCCATCAAGAAGCTGGCGATGGCGTACAAGGATGAGGCTTTGATTTCAGTCTGGTGATACTCTCCAGGTTCTCAGTTGATGATAAGACCAGCTCAGTTAAAGAGGTCCAGTTACATTTGTTTCTGCACCTATTTAAAAGACTTTTTTTTTCCCCCTGAATGTAGTATCAGTAGAGGTTCCTGTACTTTTTTCCCACTTCACTGACAGCACTGTCTTTGTTTAACTCCAAATAAATCTTATTAACATGTGCAGCCCAAAGATGAGGGGAGAAAAATAATCTTTAGATCAAGACCTATAGAAAATGAAATGAATTATGAACAGAAGAGAAAGGGGTTTTTTTCTCCTTTATGTGTTGTCCGAGCAAAGGACAACAAAACCAAAACTGTCACAAAAAATATGAATTAGTGAATGGTGGTAGAGGGAAGTGGTGCTGGGCTTCTTTCCTAAATCCAGATGAAACAAAAAATTACAACTTTTCCAAATGGTCCCCAGTTACACTAAGCAAAGCATAGGCAGGTAAGAGAAGCAACCTCCTTGTAGGATTCATTCAACATTGCTGAGATTCTTTTGTTTTCATTCAGCTTCAGTGTGAGGGTGTTGGGAGGGGGTTGAGTTTTGATTTTTTTCCATGTCACAGACATGGTTAAAAGTCACAGCATACACTTCCTGACTTGGTGAAAAACCTGTGACCTCTCTCAGTTGTCTTGTTCATCAGAAGGCAGATAGGTAATAAAGAGTCTCCTGTGTGAGAGGAGTAAGGAGAACCTGCTGTTTTAATTTTGTTCACAGCAGTGGGCCAAACTTTGTTCTTTCAGTGCTGGCCTTGATAATTGGCTTGATATAATATAGGAATTCAAGCCATTGCATATCTCTGGCCTTATAACTGCTAATGCCATAGCTAAGAAGAGTGCAAAGTCAGGAACATACAGTAAATAAGAACAATAAGCATGTTCCAAAGTATGTACAGGCTATGGCTTTAAAGGGCCTCAGCTCAGCCCTGGTGCGTTAATTTGGATCCAAGTTGCCTGGATAAATGGATTTTGCTGGTTTAGACTCTGGGAGTGGTGTGGGTTTGATTTGGAGATTTTCTGGACTAAACACTGTGTTCATGTTTCTGATTCCTGGGAACCAGAATCAAGGCATCCACTGTTTTGGGGAGTTTCCTGAACATGAAGAGTTTGCCTATAGTGTGCCTTGGCTTTGGGGGTATCCCATATCATGCTGCTCCAGGCAGCTCATACAGGGGGTAGCATTTTGATTTTCCTCTGGCCACCCACAGCTCTCAGCCGTGGTCAGATAAAACTCATTTTCTTGTTTTTCACAGACATCCATGGTTTATTTGTCATTTTCAATGAGGTTCTAACACCTGTTAGGCGCTCCTCCTTCCTTTTTTTGGAGAAGCATTTAATTATGACAGGGTTTCCCTTGGAGCACATCCTCCATTCAGTTCCCTAATTGTAGAAGTCTCTGTGGGATTCTCCAGATGGGGGATAGAGGATAATCTTCTCAGAGCTCCGGAAGAAATGTGATGCCAAATTAGAGAAAATAGATCCTTTTTATTAAGCTCTTGGGCTCTTTTTACTCTTATTTTAAGGTGACTTTCTGTTAAAGAGAAATGTTGGATAAGTGGCTATCCTTTTAAATAATCCTCGACAACCTTACCTGGGTTAGATTAGAAATCCTGAATGGATTTAAGCTTTTTTTGCCACTCATGCTTTCATCACAGAGCAAGGAGAATGAACTTGCCTGTTTCCCTTTTGTGTCTAGTTGGTTTCATTTTCAAGCTGCAAGCTCTGCAGCAGGGAGTGCTGGCAGCGTGCTTGGTGTGGTGGGCAGGTATAAAGACAAAGCCCCCTCCATTGTCAAGTGGTCACAGTGCCACTTTATGGGTCACTTCACTGCATGCTAGGGCTGTGGCAGTGCTGTTTACATCCCTGAGGGGTTTCCAGGCATCCTAAAAGTACTACTCAGTGCCGCTGATGTTTGCAAACATGGCCAGTACTGGCCATCCCATTTCGTGCCCAATTCCTGGCCATATCTGGGTCTGCCAAGTTGGCTAAATCTGGCATGTGATAGCTGAAGGGCTCCAGGGGCTGTCCTTACAGAGCCAGTTCAGCTGGAAGGTTCCCATGTATTTGATGTACATAAATTAATGCTCCATGAGCTCCTGTGTTAGCAAATTATACCAATATTTTTACAAGGTGAATGCAGAAACTAAAGCACAAAGAAAGGTAACTGCAGTCCTGTAGTGAGAGGGTTGACAGAGCCAGAAGGATTCTAGAAGTAGTAGACCCTGGCCCCCTGTTCTGATCATTGCCTTCTTTGGGATTTTTTGTGTGTTGAAGTCCCTAGGGAACATTTTCTGTACCACCAGTAAGAATACCAGCTTCTGTACTGGAGGGGAGGAATTTCTTGTCAGGAGGGAGGATGAGGTTATAGCTATAGATTTTAATGTATGTAGTTGGTTGGCTTTCTGCTGCAATGTGCCACGGGAGATGTGCACAGCTTGCAGCAGTTGAACTCTGCTCAGAGGTCAAAGGTGGCTAATCCAAATTTTTGTTTATCTTCCAGGTCTACGCACAACGAACTAGAAAAGAACCGGTAAGTAGCTAATGAGCCGAATTCTAAGAAATGCAAGCCTAGTGAGTGTAATGTGCTTTAACCTTATCCGTGCAGGTGCCATTTGATCAGCTTTGGCAGCTGTGAATGACCACACTGCATCACGTAGTTTTAAAAGTTGGGGGGGAGACACAAAAAGATCTAAAAAGAAGCTTTGTTTTTGGTTGTGGGTTTTTTTTTTTCCCTCTCTCTGAAAAGGCAAGAAGTGACCCAGTTTTGTGACTAATCTGTATGCAGAGTAAATACTGTTCTTCTCCTGACACAGTGAAATCTGATTGGGGCACTTTCCATACATGAGGTTGCTACGGGATCAGGTTTCTTGGGCCCTGGGTAATATGTGTTACCATGAACCAAAGGGCAGAGCCCTGTGCTCTGCACCCTCTCCCCCCATACCCCCACTGGGCTGTGATAGTCTCTGCAACACAGAAGAAAATACCATTGTCCAGGGGCTCCGAGGTCTAGCTACCAGCACTCCTGCAGAGACTCTTCTAACCTGTTTTAGGATTGTGCCTGTTTATCCTTGAATCTGACGTTTTAGCAAGCCCTGCAGTTTTGTTACTTGGCTGGCTCTGCTATATGACTCAACCCTTTTGTAACAGGAGTTAAAGTAAGATAAATACCATTGAGGCAAGGGGAGCTAGTTCACACACAGATCAGATTATCGCCTTCCATTCAGGATGCTCTAGTTAAAGTTATGTCAGGGTTTCCATTATAAACTTATCTTGGCTCTTCTGTGGGATTTTAGGGGGGCTGAGGGGTGGGTGTCTGTGTTTTTTGTGCTTGCTGTAACAAAGGCAGTGCTCTGGCCAGCTGCTCCTACGAAGAAACCCCCAGGGTGGGAAGGAAAGCTCAGTCTAAATAGGCTGATTGCCTCCTCTTCTCTCTTAGCAGCCATCCTTTAACAAGGGATGGGAAGACTATGAGGATGGCCAAAGACACACAGAGGCTTTGAGCCAAGTGTGTAATTTCATTCAGACAAGATCTTCCCATGTGGCTTCAAGGGAATTGGAGCTGAATACATCATGAATTGTGTTGCCCTCAGTTTCCCCCACATCTGCCTCCCCTGGCAGCAGCAATGCTGCGAAGCAGCTTGTCCTTTGCATGGTGTGGGTGTTTTCTTCCAGCCTGTGCTTCTGCCTCCTGGTAGTTTTGAGTATCTACAGGGTTGCCATGGTCCTGTCTTTCTGGGTTGATGTAGGGAGGCTTTTTATTTGGGTTATGTTATTCCCTGAGTCTCAGCCTCTCTAGTCCCAGGTTGTGTTTAAGGAGTGTTAGCTCCTGGATTTTCTGGGGCACTATCTGGTTATATTTACCACTGAGGGAAAGAAAATGCAGTCCTTGGGTCTGAACCAGAATTGAAGGTGCTTTTTTCTCCATGACAACAGTAAACCGTCACTAATCTTCAGTGTGCTTATTTGCATATCTAATTGTTATTGCAAATGCTGCTTACACTCAGTACAGCTTTAGAGCAGAACTGTCTCCATCTTTCCTTGTACCAGCCTGATCCTCTTCCACTGGCCAAGTTTGCATGGATGTGTGATCATCCATTTGTAGCCTCAGGCCTGTGGGGCAGCCAGCGAAGCTTCGAACTTTCTGTGGGTGAGATCTTAGCAACCATACTTACTGTCCAGCTAAGGACTGGCATGTGTTGATGGGGTTAGGATATGCCTGATACCAGCTATTCATGTGAGTTGAGGAAGTTTCTGCCTTGTTTCCCTGTCTTTAACTGAGGACAGTAGTGCTACCTGAGGTGGGGAATATCATGAGGATTTACCGTGGACCAGCACATCATTACAAGTGTTATTAGTGAGAGGAGTGTTATTACCTGTGTTTCCCCTTATGCCACCTTTTTCTGAATGCTGACAAGGTGCTTGCTGCAGAATTTGTTCTCCCATTCTTGGTTGGTGTAATATCTCTTTTTTTCCTCTCCTTTTGTGTCATTGATCCTCCCTAGTCCCCACCTGCTCCAGACTAAAGATTCCTGACCATCAGCCTTCTCAGCAAGGTCTTTTCTTCCAGGCCCTCCCATTCTGAGGCACTGTGTTCCAGGTCTGTGTCTCAGACATGGTTTTACAAGCCTTTGGTTTTCATCTTTGTGGGAAGGGCACACATTTGATCACGTTGGGTGGTCTGTACAGGCAGACTCCTATATCTGGGAACTTTGTTCAGGAGTCCATTGTTCCTGGTTTGGGATTATCTGTCCCTTAATGCAGATGCTATGGCTACATCAGCTACTCACATCTGCAAACCCGGCTAGACTCTGCAGTGCCTTTGCTGTGCATGCAGTGTTCATTACCAATGATTTGGACAGCAAGTTTCCTACTGGAAGCATTTATTTTCAAACTCCACAGCAGTGTTTTCTGAGTGAGGGGGATTACTTCCTGGTTAGATTTTCATCATGTTTGATTTGCTCTGTTGTTAAGTTTGTCAGTGTCTCCAGACCTAACTGTTGCAAATATAAAAGCCCTGATACTAATGGCTTTGTGGCTGACAGGTGCTCATTTTCCCTTTTATTTGAGATTATTTCTTTTGAATCTCACTGTTATCTCCATTATTGACACACACTATAATTTTCAAAATTGTCCACTATTAGGTCTCTGACTCTGGTTTTTCCCTTCTTGTCTGTGAAGAGCAGCCTTCTTATGTACAGTTAAATTTTGGTTTAACCCATTCACAATTACACAGAGTTTCTTTCAAGAAAGAGATTAGTGCAAAACCAAAATGCCCTCCTCCTCCCTTTTGAATGTGTGATTTAACTTGGACTCAATATTGCAGAGCTGATGATGTTTTAATGTGTCAGAATTAAGAATCTTGTACCCCTTTAATGTCAAAAAATAACTAAAAATGTATTTTTAAAAATTAAAGCAGTGTTTTAAGCGCCTTTTCTTAGTCTTGAAATATTTCATGAACACTTCAGTGGTTCTGCTAAGGAACCGTTTGATTTGGTACCAAATATTAGCTGATAATATTTAAATTACTTTTCTTCTTGCTTTCATTTGTTGTTTTTATCTGAAAAGATTGCAGTGACATTTATATAAGGGACTTTGTTTGTTATAAGAGATTAAAGTTAATTTATAGTTATTATCTGTCATTAATCTTCACATTGGAAAATTGTTTGTGCTTTTTATTTAATGGGTATGTGTTTCAGTTTATCTCTGCCCGGGATGAGTCATAGCTTGCATTTAAACAAGAAACCAGTATTCTGCTTCTCATCTGCTGCAAGACGTAACTAAAATGATACTTTTTAGCCCTTTAACACGCCTACCAAAAAACTGATGCGTAAGCAACACCCCATCATTTTCTAAAAGAAAACATGGTCAGGCATGTGATTGAAAGATGCACTTTGCTGGTGTGATATTTTCTCAAAAAGGATAACAAAAAGCTAAATGTCGCATGTTACACAGATAGCAGTATTAGCTCTTGTCTGTGAACATTGTACACATGCCAGTGTTGGGAGGATGTGGTCAGTGTGGTAATAAGGGAAGGCACACAGCGCTGAGGTGACTTCCTGCTGCTCTGTGAAGTGGCAGTTCTGGTAAACCAACATGGTGGTGGTGTCTGTTAGAAAAGTTATGTCTCCTGATAGAACAAGAAAGATGTTTGAAAAGATATTGATCAGATTTAAAAATAAAAAATGAAAAATGTAAGTTTTTCTGTATATCCTACATTGTTCTATTTGGTTTTGATGATGATTTCATTGTATTACACCAGAAGGAAGGAAAACAAAGCTGAGTTAATTGGGTAAAGGATGAGTTTACGAGGGCATATTTTTCTTATAGTAACAACAATTCAATTCAAATGAAAGAGACATCCAAGGAGGGAAAGAGACATCCCAAGGTCCAAGAGGATCCCAAGATCCTCTTTGGGAGGATCACTGAAATGAGAATTTTCTGAAGATCTTGCAGAATTTGTGGCTCTGCAAAAGTGTGTCATTTAAAAAGAAAAGGGACAAGGTCTAAAGGAGACAAACTTCTAAATCAAGTTGCTCAAAGTTGTATTTCGTATAAAAGCAGAGTGAAATGGTATAAGATCCTTTCTCTCTGATATCTTTCGAGATGATCAGAAACAAAGTGAAGAAGACACACAATCATTGCTGTGTGTTTATACTGTATTTTTAGCATTTCTGACTCTTACCAGAATCCCCCATCTTCAGTGGTTCCCACCCATTCGTTCTGTAACGCGAGAGACTGTTTATGGCACAGTGGTTCTCCAGAGTGGTTTCTCACTCAGAGTTGACTGTTATGCTGGGGATGTGTATTTGAGGTACCAGATAAGATAAAGGAAAAACCCTACTGATGTAGAGGAGAAAACCATGACGTGGGTCAGCCTGCACTGAAACATGGGGCCTTCTGGGACTCTGCGGCATTTGCACAGTTTGGTTCTGTTTCTTCAGAACAGGGGCTTTGAGTGTGTCTATTAGCAAAATGCAACAGAAGAAGGAGGGAGAAGCTTTTTAACATAGGGCTTTTAAATAGTGCAGACATGCTGTCTAGGCTAGGAAAGATAGAGGGAAGGGAAATGAAAGTATAGTGAATCCTTGCTACTCTGAATAGACAAGAATGATTGTGCTTGTTTAGTGCTATATATACTTGCCAAGGCAATCTGATCAGTGTTTGTCTTGAACCAACTAATCAATGTGGTGTTGAGTTCAGTGCTGTTTATCAGGAAAGCTGGAATAAGAAACTAATCCAGTAAATTTCATTTGTTCTCTGGAGTGGGCTTTGTTTTCACGCTAACTTCATGTAGCAAATCTTGACAGTACATATTGTTTTCCTCATTAATAACACTTGGAACCTGTGATGTTCGCTGCAGCAGTCAAACCATGTCCAACACAGCTGAGCATGCATCTTTCTTTGACACATCCAAAGGTCACAGCATGCACTGATCCTACTTGCTCCTTGTGGGAACTGTAGCTAAACCCTCCTGTCTCCGTGGCCGGTGTGGAACAAGAGCTGGAGGTAGTTGGCTGTCTTCAGCTCTGTTGTTTGGATGACAGATGCCTCTGTTTTCAGCTGGGACTAGCAGTTTTCAGCAGAGCTGCAGCATATTCCTCTAGTTTGGGAGATCTGGATAACTTATACTGCTGTGCCTGTTTTTGCTTAACCTGGAGAGGGGGAAGCCCATGGTTTTTGGAATAAGGATACCAGAGAGCTGCTCTTTCTGGATACATTCAGGCTCAACCGTTGTTGTTTAGTGTCAGTCTGCCTTTTGCTGCTGTTTCTTTTGCTTTGCTCTGTCACGTGCTGTAACACTGGGATCAATCTCTGGCTGACCACCACACTTGCTCATGTGAAGTGCCTCCTTGGGCAGAAGCAGTGTTTTGATTTCACTTACAATCGAAAGCCTGCAAAAGCTTTGTTTCACATTGGCTGGGCGGCTGAACATTTTGAACTCTGAGTTAAGCTGCTGAAAAGGGACAGTTAGTCTCCATGCTGAGATTTGAAGGAAACAAAATGATCCACATTTTGTTGGAAATCCTGTACTACTGCTCATATAGGATTTTTTAGATTTTTATTCAAAGTGATGCAGTGAAGAGTGCATGCATGCCTGCCTTTCTTTCTGCTCCCAGAGCTCTACACCTCCCTTAGGAATGCAATAGCTGTTGAAGGAAGAAGAGGAACAATACTACTATTTTGGATAAACTGTCACAAAGAAAAATGTTTTTGTTTCAACAGCGTTGCACAATAAAATCACTGTTATAAGACAGTTTTCAGAAACAGATATTTATCATAAAGCCCTTCTCAACGAAGATGTGTTTTAGGGACACTTTCTGATGTGTTTTTCTCCCATGGTGTGGAAAGAACTGTCAGTGCAATCTGCTTGGCCTTGTCATAATGGTCTGATGCTGAGAATCCTTTCGTCACCTTGCCTCCCTGAAGGGACACTTGAGAGGAAACCCCTGTATTAGAAAGAAACATGCTCTGCAGTCAGGTCTCTGCACCAAATCAGAGGTTACCACTCTGATTTGGAGTGCATCATTGCCAGCCTTGCTTCCTGAATCTCTTCCCAAACTTGCATCCTCAAATTTCTACTTGGGTGCATTGCCACAGTTTTGTTTCAGTCTGAGCCCTCTCCAGTTCTGTAGATTTATGGCTGTCCTCAAAAAATTACCAAGACTGGGCAAATGCCCTCTGTAATCAGTGAGCTTGGACCCAGGAAGAATCTGGCTCCAGTAGGAAGTGAGGCATTTAGCTTTCCTGGCTCCATTTTCAGTCATGTCAGAGCTCTGTACTTACCATCTCTCTCCAAATGCATCTCTGGATACTTGGCAGGCTTTTTTTGGGGTCTTTATATTTTTTCCCTGGGGTGCTGTTTGAAGTGCTGAGAGCCAGAAATCTTGATGCAACAACTTTTCTTGTTCAAATGCCTGATGTTTTTCATGGGCCTGAGAGCGTTTATAGCTGGAAGCCAATTGGGGACAATTTCTGCCCTAGAGAAGATGAGGTCATAGGAATATAATTTTGAGATGTTACCTGTAACCACAAGTTTCAGGACTTTGTACTCTTGGGGCAGAGTTATGTATTGGAGTACCTGGTATATGTGCTGAGGGTATTGTAGCAATATAGTCCATGCAGACTTGTGATAACCAAAGGAAGGGGGACAGAAAATGTAGGCAAGAAACTCTCATTCTGCTTTCTGTAAGGGATCTGTTTTTAACAAAATATCACGACTTTGAGAACCTCTAACCTTACAGTATTTCAAGGAGGTTGGGAAGAGTGAGACACCCCCGTTTAACAGGTGAGGCACAGAAACACACATGGATTCAGTGCCTGGAGAATGAAGCAAAGGAGCGGGAACAAGTTTGCATCATTGATCCACATCTCCAGCAAGTTGCTTGCCTTTTCTCTTCTTCACACAAGTTTCCCTTGTCCTTCAAAACTTCGTGCTCACTCCTTGTGTCCTCCTCAGTGTCCTGTTGTCCTGTCAGTGTTGCCCAGGGCCAGAAGGTGCTGCCTAACACCTTCTCCCATGAGGAAAGAGAAATGGGACACAAAGTGAAAGCACCTTTACTGCTATGGGTGGCACCAGTATGGTCTAACTCCTTGCTTTGGGTGCTGTGGTGGTAAATGCAAGTGTCTATCAGCTGTTCATACCCTTGTCTGGGAAAGGAGAGAGAGTGAGGATCATCTTGCGGTTGCGTGGTTGTTGCCTGGCTGCAAGTGGTGCTGGTCACCCTGAGCAGTCTGCATAACTATGGGCAAACAGACAAGGCAGCCTTCCTCCCAAACAGTGCCTGCGAAAAACCATATAACAATTAAATAGGCAATGTACAAACGAGGGTCAGGAATTCTCCCATGAAACCATCCAATAACATGGAATGGGCTAACTCAGGGCCATGGCAGAATATAGCAGTAGTTGATGTCATCTAGCCACCATCCTCCTGTGTGCCTTGGGAGTTTGAATTTGTGTAGAAATACACATCTTCTCTGCCTGATTCTCTTTCTGGTTGCTCCTTACGGTGCCTGTGCAAAATTGATGTATCCGCTTTTTCACACGTGGCACTTGTGTCTGTCAGATGGAGGCTGAATCTTATAGAGAGGTTTTGGATTTGTCTGAGTCTGGAGGAACACAGAGGAATCCCTGGATTCCAGAGCAATGGGATGAGTCAGGTTTTCTGCCCGATGCTCTATTAAGAAAAGGGCTGTCTTTTGAAGGTATACTTTATGGGAACACTGCTGCCTGAGCATCACTTCCCATTAGCCGTGTAATAAGATTTTCTGTCCCTCTTGCCTGTTAATTATTTACCTTTGAGAGTGCCTTCATAAAGCAACATGACTTATTTAGGGAAAAATGAAGAGCTTTTGCAAAGGATGGATGTGCTTTTTGCTCTTATTTTTTTGCCTGGGAGCTGAAGTTATAAGACTCAGAATGAAGAAGGGATTGGCATGAATGGGAGATTTTGGAAATGAGCATGTTCAGCTCACAAAAGGTGAGTTGGGAAAGGGGATGTAGCAGTTACAGAGAGATCTTGTATCTGCCTGTTCAAGGGTTTCTGCACAGAAGGAGGGGCTGAGGGAAAGCAAGAGGCGTAACAAAAATTGGAGCAAAAAAGCTTATGCTCTGTAATCCTCCAGTGGAAACAGGACATGAGTTTGAAATTCAGCATTACTTTCACAGAAATAGACTCTGTGAATGATATCAGTGGATTCATGCATGGTCCAGGCTGATAACAGTTCCTATGGTAAGGGTGTGGTTTTTATCATGGTAGGGAGTAAACAGCTGCACAAAATTCAGTTGTGCTTGCTAAGTCAAGTGCAGGCGGCTGTCTCTTGAGTTGTCTGGTTGCTGAGCCAGTGTGGAGTATCTAAAAGCATCTGAATCATTTAGAAGCACAGCTCTTAATGACTCTCAAATACTTGCTCCTTCACTTGGGCAATTGTTGCTCCTCTCTAGTTGTCGCTACAGCTCTGTAGTTATGCCTAGTCATCTGGGGAGCAGTGCCAAGGGTTCCTTACTGGCCAGGACAGCAAATAGTGCAACAACAAAAGGAGGGCATTTGATAGACGCTGCTCTTCTTCTGAATAAGTGAGTGTATTTGCAGAAAAAGGGCAAGGACCCTTCTACAAGAGTGAAGGCTGGCAAAGCCGCACAGCCATCAGAGGGGATGTGTGGAAAGGAAAAGGAAGCTATTCCAGACTTGATTTTGCTGCTTACCTGTGTACAGTTAAATCTCCCTATGAGCAGTCCAGGAGAGAAAAGGAGTAGACCAGGAAGGTTCAGAGGTGAGATCAGCCCTGAGGTGCTCACCGTGGCTGTCCCTAGCCTTGACGAAGAGCCTGGTCAGCCAAGAATGTTCCAGGACCTGAGAACAGGCAGCTGCCAGCATTTCTGTGTACGACCGACTGTGCAGGACAGATTGCTCCAGCTCTCCCTGGGAATTCTGGAGGATCTGTCCTTTACGTTTTTTTGCAGGAGGGACTTTACACTGCTACTTGAAGACACAACCTGTTGTTGTTTATTGTAATACCACCCGGCCAAAGCCCAGCCCTTGGATGGGAATTGTTCTGCTCTTTCTGGAAACTCAGTGAAATTGTTCAAATGAGTTATTCTAAAAGAAGGAGCAGTATAGCAGGTTTATGTAGAAATCGCCTTAAAAAGACAATGCTTTGTATCTCCCATGTCTTTTATTTCCACCTATTTGGCCTTGTTCCCCAGGGTAGGTTAAGTTGTGGGTTGCCCAGTCAAATTTTGCCCAGCTGTATGGGAATCTTCCATACAGTTTGGAAAATACCATCCATCAGCCTCACCCTGGTAACGTCAAGAGGCCAAATGTGGGGTGGGTACACGTGTTTGCACAGATGCACAGTTACGTGCGAGCACACACAGAGAGCTTGCAGTTGAAATCTACATACCCGTCTCTTTTTAACAGGGGAAGACAATCCCAGCTGTGTATACAGCCTGGTGTGTCCCTTTGATCTCTGTTTTCAATGTTTCTCATAAGAGCAGATCCTGGTGCTCCTCAGAGCTGCCTGCTCTTTTCCAAGTTTGCAGCTGCATAACTGCACACATAGAGGCTTGCTGGGTTGTAACTGCTTTCAGCAGTTTGGGGTGGGGGTTCCTCTTCCCTGCAACTCCTCCTGTTGTTTGCTTTGCTCCTGTCCTTTCCTTGCCAATGTGCACAGCAGGGAGCTCTCTCACTGTGCTAATGGAAACAGTGCCTTGCAGATGCCTCAAGATCCTCCCTTTCCCTTTGCCCACCTGCTCCCACACGCGTGGCATGACTGCCCTTTGCCAGCTGCAACTGCCACTCTGGAGCAGATCTGCTCTGTCACCCAGGTTGAAGCTCAGAGAGGCAGAATTCCCCTTCACTTTTCAGAGACTCAGCACACTGCCCCTGCAGCTGACTTGGGCCTTGTGCCTAAAGGAGGGCAAGAAACTGTGTTCTTCAGACTTTTGTGGTCTCTGAAGTTTTCTGAAGCTGTCAGAAATGGGGCTGGGAGGGGCCTGCAGCGCTCATTTGGTCTGTCCCCTCGCCCCAAGGCAGGATAAGCTCTAAAGCTTTCCTGGCAGATCCCAATCTTGCATGGAGTTAAAAGCATTTGACAGCAGGATTGCCCAGGGAAGCAGTGCAACCTGTTGCCCTAATTAACTGTGTCTAAAGGTAAAAAGTTTTTTCTAATGTCTATCTAAGAAGAAAATTATTTCAGCATTGTTTTAGGGAAGAACAAAAGCTGTCCAAAGTTGAGTACCTCCGTGAGTGTATAGGGAGGAGTCCCAAATGCTGAATACAGTAGTCAGCTTTCATAGCAAGAATCACTCTGTTAGGCCCTAGGAATACTCTGAGGAATTCTGTCTGAGACTGGCAAAATGGGGGGAACAGAAAACATTCGTCTTTCCTTTTCCCGGTGCATGTGTTTGCCACTTCACCTAACCCAAAGAGCAACGTTGATGCCAAAAGAAGTGGGAAACCGGATGGGAACACATTGTCTCTGGTGGATATTCTATGTAATATGACCCTCTTAGGAAATGCGCAGTCTGTTCTCTGTGGTGTGACCTCTTTTAAACTTTTCTTGGCTTGAAAAAGCAGCTTACAGTCTTCGTGTTCACTGGAAAAAGCACATATGGAGATGCATTTCAGTGAAGGGATTGCAAAAGGAGAGAAGAGGAGGAATCTTAGCTCTAGCGTCAAATACTTCAGGAAAACGTGTGAAGGCCCTCTGGAGTCATAAGTGTCTCTTGGAGTCTCTTTGAGTTGTGTTTTTTTCCTTAGTGATCTCTGAGAAAAATGCATAAGGTGGGAAAGAGCAGAGTGGGAAGGGGATTGTACTGTGGGTTGGGCACATGGTAAGTGGTTAGCAGTAGTCAGAATGGAAAACTGTGGTGTGTAGGGGACTTCCCCCTATGGAAGTAGAGGACTTCCAAAAGCCCTCCAGGCTGGCTATCAGGTCTCTGCAGACAGTGCTGCCTCCAGGAAAAGCAAATTGCTTGAGTTTCTTAAAGGCTTTTTTATTTTTTTGTTTTAAAGGAGCTTTTTGAAAAAAATTGTTGTTATTTAAAGTGAAAAATATGATTAATCTTGCCAGCTTGTGGAGTCTCCCCTGCAATTTTTGTGATACTCTCTGAATCCCAGCATCTAGGGTTAAGTGTTTTCTATCCCCCACATAAAACCAGTGTATGAGCCAATGTAACCTGTGTATTTAAAAAACAGAAAGAAAAGGAAGCACCCTATGTAGGTGTTTGTTTGCTTTTGTAAATCATGTGATGTCTGAGCTACTATGGTGTATATTTTTTTTTTATGGGGCCTAAACCATAATCTTTTGGCCACATGGGATTAACAGTAGGACATCAGAAACTAAAGGTTATAAAGAAACAAAAAGTTTTATGACTGCTTGATTGCAGAGTCAACAATACAGCCTTCATCTTGTCTTCCCAATTCTGACTAAACTCCTTTGAAATTCCATCTTGAGGATTTCTTGGGGCAGAGGTCAGAGGAGACCTCAGATAGCTTTTGCTGCATATATGGGGAGGGAGGTTCAGTGAGGAGTTATTGATCCCTTTTGAGGAATGTGACCATCTTGTACTCTGGGCCTTATAAACTACCAGAGAAAGGTGAATGAATTGGCTTCCCAAGGAGTCCTCCTCTCTTGGCCCTTCACATACCAGTGTCACTGCTGAGCTCCGTGAGCACCTGGAAACAAAGAGTAGGTTTAGCTGTGCTGTACTCCATGAAGGAATTAGGATTAGCTCCATTTTGTGGATGAGCGGTGTGTGCTTCAGTTCCTGGAGGGATTTACCTGGGGTCGTGCAAGCTGTCTGCGGACAAGTCTCACGACTCTCCCTTGAAGGTCTTGCCTGGTGCATAACCCTGTCCTGCTGGTGGAGGGAGTTGAAATATCGCCACCAGTTCGTCGCTGCTTCACATGAAAGTGCATGCAAACCTGCAAGCTCCTGGCTAGTTCAGCACTAGGAGAGTCAGGAAGTCTGTGCTTCTGGTTTGCTGTTTGGCTGTCCTGATGAGGAAACCCACCACAGCCTCTCCCCACGTGGATAATTTCTGGAGAAAATTACCTTTTTTGTTGTTTTTCTTGTTTTGGTTTTTGGTGTGTTTTTTTTTTATTTATTTATTTACTATTATTCCTAACAATAATGATTTTGAAACCAACAAGGAGTGATCCCAGGATGGGATACTACACAGAAAATACCTGACTGTGAACCCGTAGTTAATCTTGCCTGCATTCATGAGGCCCTGAGAGTGACATAAGCACTGCAAAGGAGCAAGGAAGGAGAATGTGATTGCGATTATAAAGCAGTGCCTGTGCAAGTACTTCTGTAAGTACATGTGGTTATTTTCTTAGTACTGTTCTGATAGCTGAGCAAATGGAAGCCAGTTTCCACTAAACCAAAGGCCTAGGTGTTCCAGTTTCTCTCTCTTTTTCTTTGTCTTTTTATATTATTTTTCTTTCCAAAACAAGCTGTGAACCTGTCGGTGTCTGGTTTGTTCCCAGGTGGGATTCCAACCCCTTTTCTGATGGGAGAATACATCAGGGTCAGCAGGGTAAGGCAGCTAATCCTCCCACAATTGTTAGTTTACTCAACTACAGCTGTTCTTGGTTTGGGGGAATTCAATTTGTATCCATTTGTGGCATGGAAGACCCAGACCGGGACCATAATGGTCTTCTCCAGCTGATCAAGAGTTCACTAGGTAAAATGTCCTGTGCTAATATATAATGACTTTTTGAGCCCTATTGGAAGTGCCGGGAGTTTTGTAGTTGAGCTGAAAACAATTGAGCAGTTTTCATGTGTTACAGATAGGTTTTGTCTTGCTTGCTGCATGAGGAAATTGTTTCCAACTGGCCAGCTTCGAGCTTTCCTTGGGTGAGGTTTGAGCAGTCTTGCATTTCCTGGGTGTCAAGGATTGTTCAAGGGAAAGGGCAAGGCAGGGTGTTGTGTTGCTTTCTTCCCCTGATAGTGACATTGCTTTAATTTTCTAGGTGATAAACTCTGCTCCTCTTTGAAAGAACTGTATTGAGAGTGAGTTTGTTATTAGCACATCACAGCAGGTCAGCAGAGGCAAGGTGTGTTTTCACACTCTCTGGTGCCTCCTTTCCAAAACTCTTCTTTCCTGGTACCTCTGTATGTCGGAGGTCAGGACATGACCTCCTGTCAGTGTGCTGGGAGCTGTGCTTCTCTGTTCAGGTTCCCCTGCTGAGTAACATTGAGTTTTAACATTTAACTTGAGTTAAAACCATTTGTCATTTAATGCTAGCTAACTCCTGGTCTTTTGAAATACAGTATTACTGTTCTTTGTGTGCAAAAATCCATATCCAGTAGGAAAAATAGTGCTAGTATATCTTTAAGTTTTCCTTCCTAGTTCTTTTCTTCTGATCATACATCTGATAGTGACCTTGGCTGGTAATTCATTTTCCCTGGAAAGTTGGAGGTTAAATTTGAAATAATTTTACAAGGTGAAATTACATGCACTGCTTCCTCTGTTCCAGATGCATGCCCTCTATACCTGAAAGGTACACTAGGTATTTCATGACTCCTTAAATATTTCTGACAATGTGAAGAGATATTAGATGAAGAGCACATGCTTTCCTTCTGGCATAAAAGATTCTGTGTAAACAAGTATGCCAAATGGTCACATTCTTACAATATATTTTCATTAGGAATTTTCTTCCATGAGGTGAAGCAACTGGAATATAGCTTCAGAAAATATATGTATGGGACAGAAAAATTGTGTCTATCTTAATGAATAGTAAAAATAGCTTTTAGTAGCAATAGCTTATATGTGTAATTTTAAAAATTATGTTAATGACAAAAAATAACTTTTAGTACCAAATCAGAATCTATTCTTAATATCGGCAAATTTCCCACTCATTATTTTGAAAACAGGAAATATGTTTTCTGAAATAACAAGTTAGTAGCATCCTTTACTCTTTCACTGATGTATGAATGTCTACCCTATAAACCAAATGCTTGCTTCTTTCAGCTGGTTAATGGAGGGACCAATTAAAAACCTGACTATATTCAGCAGGCACCAAAGTCCAAGGTCTCTTTCAGCAGTATTATGAAGAGGCTTTGAGGTACTGTCTGTGTTTGTATTACTGTGACACCCTGTGGGCCATGGGTAGCTTTGCTGCTGTAGGCAGGAGACCAGTCCATGGGTACTCTCCAGCTGCCTGGTGGGAAGCTGTGTGGTACCTTAGGTTCTGCCAGGCTCAGTGCAGGCCTGTGGCCTTCAAGGGTCTCTGCAGATCCCTGCTGATTTCTTCTGTTTCATGGTGTGCACCATCTTTGATTTCTTCTGGAGAGGCTGGAAAGACTTGGTGGTAGTAGATCCGAACTGGGAAGCTTTTCCCATTGCCTGGCAGTTTTAGAGGCCATTATGGATTATGGAGTGAGAGCATCCCTGTTTCTCAGTGTCTGACTGCAGAAGCCTTGCAGGAGCCTGAAATACCTCCTCCTTTCAAAGGCATGGTGCTAAGCCAGGAAACCTCTGAACAGAATAATCAAGAGTAGCTGGCGAGTTTGGAAAATCTTGGCTATCTTTGCCGGTGACCTAATTCTAGCAGTAAAGCTGAAAATCCGTAGGTCGCAGCAAAGCAGGTTACTGCCTCCTCTGCAACCAGGCAGGTTTCTGATGAATGGCACAGCTGCTTTGCAGGCATGTTGGCAGCATGGAGGAGAACACTGCACTGACTTGGAGGCTGTGAGCACACTGTGTATCCCTGGAATGATAATTACAATGGTATTAGTGAGAACAAGAGCACAGGACACTGTTGGCTATTTAAAGAGCATGTCTATTTTTAACCACCTTTTAACAAAGATGGAGTTTTTATTAGACAGGGCTTTATAATTAACCAGCCTGGGTTGCATGTTGATGTTTACAGCTTACTTTGCATGTTCCCTGATAGTCAAATGCGGGATTGTAATCATATCTTACTGCCAGGGCAGGAAACTGCAATACCTCTCTGGTCAGCAGTGACTGCAACTGAAAAGTTGGTGGCAAATCATCTTGTGCAAGAGTTGCCTGGGTGTAACCAGACCGGCAGCAGCTGGGCTGTGTTTTTAACTCAGAAGGAGAATGTGACGCAGAGCATTTTGTGGCCTGTGATGGCTCTAAGTTTTAGTGTGGTGTTGTAAGCCCAGCTCAGCCCAGAAGGGGTTTAGCTGGTAACACCACATTTTGTGCTATGGTAAAGTGCAGTTCATTCTATTCACCAGGGATTGAAATACTTTATTACTGATGGCCAAGATCAATAAGAGTAAATTCTCAATATATAAATTTAGGGGGAAATCTTCTCCAGAGCATCTGTTGCTATTTGACATATCTTAACAACTGCGCAAATTGCTTTCAAAGAACAGCATAGAGGAGCTGGGAGGAGAGAAGAGAAACTGTTGAACGGGCCCAGAGGTCGGTGGTAGATCTGTATGAAAATGAAGGGGTGAGAGAAATACCAGGCACTGATTGACTCCATTCCTCTGCTGGGCAGATGGCCACCTATGGTGCTCTCATCACCTTTTCATTGTGAAGCCCAGGCTGGTTTTGATCTTTTTCTGCTGAATAGAAGCAGCCTGTCTCATTGGTGTCTCTGAAGATCAAAGGGGTTACAAAAGGATGAGCAGTCATATTACTGAACAGCTGTGAGTTAATTCTGGAGGAGGCACCTTCCAAAATGGTATAATTTTTATTACTGTGAGCATCAGTATTCAAAGTTTTTTGCCATTCCTAGTTTTGGAAGTCATGGAATTACAGTTGTCTCTTCTTTTTCTTTCTTTTTTTTTCTTTTTCTTTTCTTAAATGTATTTATTTATTATGATTCATTTAAATGAGGCTTCCATCTTTTAGCCCTCTAGTTCAAAGAGGAAAACATCAAGATGTGCAACAAATAGGACCCAAAGGCCCAGAAGTTATTATGTGAATAAAATTAGCCCCAGATATATCACTTCAACTTCAGAATCGTAGTGTTGCTTTAGTATAATGGTTTGGGATCTGCTTGATTTAGTGCAGTCACAAGATCCTGTTTCAGTTTCTGTGTGTTGGCAACTGTATTCTTGTTCCAATGAATTTCGAATCCAGGAGACTGTCAGAGAAGAGGACAGAAACAAAAATGTGGACAGGCTGAAGGGTGACAGCTGGTGATAGCAGAGCAAACAGTATGCTGGTCAGAGAAGAGAGTGAAAGGAAAGGTAATAGAGACTCAGTGTGAGATGAGAGCAATCCTGCTCCCTGGAGTGCCCCCTGAGATGAGAGGGGGACTCCTGACTTTTCAAAAGTGTCCTGTTCACAGCCATGCTGTGGCCTTGAATCCTGGAAGTGGAAGCTCTCTCACGTGTCCACGTAACTCAAGGTGTTTATAGGCAAACCCCTGCACTCACTAAACAATGTGATTTACAGTTAATGTCTGCACAGTGTGGACAGACTTATCAACCACTAGGAGATACAGCTAGAATTGTCTGTTGCCCCTCTGTATTGAAGCCCAGGAGACCTGTCCTGCAGGAAATCCAAACCTTTCAGACAGATCCCCCATATTTCACCAAAGGACTGGGGGTTGCCTGATTTCCCCTTCCTCCGTCCCTCTCTTTTGCTTCTTTGATTTTGGAAAACCTTGAAGTAATTAATTTGCCTTCAGAATTGTAACAGAATTAGGAGAGCCCTCTCAATAATACTCAGCTTTATACCTGGAAGGATCTCAGGAAAGGGAGAGATTTTGATAGTTAATGTGATGCAGCGAGAGAAGGAGGGAGCACATCTCCCTCCGGACTGGAGTAGTGGGCTAGAAAGACCCACAGTGGAACAAAACAGTGGTGGCAACACATCACTTGTTGACGAGGTTTGTTGGTCTTGCAGCTTCCATTTGCCAAGACCCTGAAAATCTTCCAAAGTTGACATCAGTGATGAGTCTTCCCATCTAGAAGAGCTGGGGGTAGAAATAATTTCTGCATGTCCGTGGGGTGCACTTGGCCATATGGTCATGCTGCAGTGGAAGGCCACACAGGGCTCAGGAACAGTCAGGGCAGGGTTTGTAGGAGGGCCTCTTTCACAGTGTACAGTGGAGAGTGTGGGCAGTGTATTGTAAGGTAAAGCCCTTGCTTTACACTTACCTCATGGCTTTGCAGCATCTCTTGCAGATGTGGAGAAGGGTTTGTATGCTGCAGAACTGGCCATTTTTCTCTGAGTTGTTTGTTCAGAGTCCCTTTCCCATTGTACCTTGTTTGGGTTCTGTGACTGAGGTGGCCTTTTGACAAAAGGTGGCTGTTGGGGAGTGCATCAGTACATTGCTGTTTGTATTTGCTTCCACTTATGGGCTTGAATCATGATGCTGCTTTCTTATGCACTGTGCCACCCATTATCTCCCTGGTACATAACTTGTCACCAGGCAGGGGTGTGTTGATTGGTATGACTTTGAAAAGCTGCATTGCCTTGGGGTTGGGGTTTTTTTATTACTATTATTGTTCTTACAGTTGTTTAATCATAGATCTCTTCGTTTGTGGTTTGGTTTTCACTTGTCCTTGATTTGAGAATGCAGTTTGAGTGCATGTTCATCTCTAACTTTTGCAGACAGATGTGGTATGGTTAAGATCAGGCTGAAAATGTTGCCCACAGAACATTTTCGTTCCTTTAAATTCCTGTTTATAGTAGATTGTCAAGTCTTTTTACTGTCGGTCCTAAATTTTGGTTTCTTTGTTTATTTTCAATGGTAAATCTTTACATTTAAAAATGTAAACATCTAAAATATTTTTTCAATTACTTTCTCGTGATAGATTTTGTTAGCATTTGTTCAGATGAACAAGTACCTCCTTCACCTGGGAGCAAACGCGGGAAAACAATCGTGAGAGGAGACCTGATTTAAAATCAGAAAGCAAGGCTTGTTCTGAATGATTTCACAGCTCAGGTGGAGAATATTAACTTTTACCTGTGCATCTCTGAGGCAGATTTCCTTTTAACACATGTGTCAGGTCTGTGGTGTGCTGTGGAATTGGGTGTGAGTGTGTTTATTGCAGGCTGGCTGCGCGTGGCTCAGGGGCTCAGCAGTTGCGTAAGGAGCTGCAGCAGAGGCAGCGTGGGCTCTGCCCCTGTGCCTGGCTGCCTCCAGTCCTCATCCAGATGCTCGGCAAAACCTCTTCCTTCGCTGAAGACAAGCATTCGGTAAAGCAGGGATCACTTACCTCTCAGAGAGGGCTGGGCTGGGGGGGTCACACCAGAGTAAGGAAAAAGCATCAAGGCTGTTGGAGATAAGCAGCCTCTGACCTGTGAATTGCTTTCAGAAGGAAACCATATTTTCCCCGTTTTCCCTGCCCGGTGGTTTTTGCATGTGTTTCTTGGTGTTTGCATGTGTTTCTCATTACTTTTATCTCAAAATCATTCTCACCTAGTGAATTATTGATGTGGGGTCACATGCATTTCTCCAGGAATTGCTTTCTTTAACCGGTGATCCCTCCTGAATTTTTTAGGCAATCTGTTAGCTCTGAAATCCAAACAAAGTTGGTGGTTTCTAATTTCAGGGTTAAATTAGATTCTACTTTTAAAAGGCATAGAGGGAAGAGGAAAAGGATGATGATGTCCTTTTCCATGTTAGGAACTTCCTTCTACTGGTTCTTTTGATGCTTCTTTTTAGTTTGGTTCTGGATTTTTAACATCTCTCGGAGATCAAGTGTCTGATTTAGCCTCAGTGGAACTTGAGCATATTCCTAATGTTGAGCACATGCTTAAATTCACTGTTGAATTCAAGCCCTATAAACCTGCAGGCATAGTACAAAAATATCTGGGAAATGTTTTTCTTTTCCCTCGGATGCTCCCTTTTTTCAACATACAAAATTAAGAATTCAGCATTTTGAACGGCCGCTGGAGGCGAGTTGGTCATTTCCTGCTGGGAGGGAGGCTTGATCTTTTCAAGATGGGAAGAGAGTGTGGCGTGTGTCTGTGCGTGTGTGTGTTTTGCAGATGTTCAGGCCTTGATTCAGCAAAGTCTCTCAGCAGTGTCTGACTGAGGGATAGTGCTGAGTTTGGTAAACCTGCTGCTTCAGAGCTGAGCGTGCGCATGTGTTTCACTGACTCCTCAGCACAGAAAGTTTCTTTTCTCAGTTTCCATCGCTTCTGCCTGTAGTGGAACCTGGGAAAAAACCTGCACAAATCCCAAACCTGTTCCAGCAGAGAAGCTGGTGTCTTTCCAGGGATGGCAACATTCAGGGGTGGCTCTCTGATGGCTGTGCCTGCAGCTGTTTCTGCAGCATTCCCCAGAGGAGGATGGACGGGTTGGTGGGGGGTCACCTGCTTGTCAGGGGGTGCACAGAGGTTTGGCTGAGCCCACCAGGGCCAGGGAGGGAAACTGCCAGTGACCTTACAGCCCTGGGCTGGCCTTGCAGGGAGCCCCTTGGGCATTGAAAGTGGGTAGGTTTCTAGCCCCTGTGTAGCCACTTTGTGACCAGCAGACACAAGGCTTGTAGCTGCCCCTCAGCTCTCTGGGGACTTCCCAGCAGGGAGGAAGCTGGTGGCTTTGTGCCCAGCTTGCTGTGCTGCAGAGTGCTGGGCTAGGTTGATTCCTACCCAAACTCCTCAAAAATATACTCAGAGGTGTGTAGAAAGGAAAGGGGGAATTTTTCTTTGCGCCCACACCTTTTTCTGCACTGCAGTTTTGATTCAGGCAAGAGAGAGCCCAGTTCCTGCAGTGGGATTTGCGTGTGTGTTGTACAGTGAGATAGCTGAAGCTATGAGCAAAAAGCACGCATAAATAAAGGCTTCCTCCCTGTGCTTTATATAATCAGAGTGGGTGATGTCATTGGGAGCTGGAGAGGAGAGCAGGCTGTGAAATTACAGCCCTCTGCAGCCAAGCAGAGCCAAGTGCAAGAGAGGGCTGCACAGAGCAGGAGCCAGGCTCCTCTCTGATAGAGGCTCAGGATGGAGGGCCTGGGTGTTCAGGCTTGGAGGGGAGCTGGGGGTCAGAAGTAGAATACAGTCAAAAGCTGTTGAACAGGCACAAAGTGGGGAGAACAGCAGGTGCCCAGTGGGCAGCAGTGGCGCTGCCATTTCAGGGTCCAGAACCCTGTTCCTCAACATGCAGCTGTCTACAGCTTGTGGATCCACTGGCAGGGCTGTGGGGCTGCTGAGCAATCTCATCCCTCTTCCTCTTCAGTCTCCTGGCCCAGTGCATCTCCTGGCAGAGAAGGGAAGGCATCCTCACTCTACTTGCCCTCCACATCCCAGAGGAACTTTCTTCTAGGCTCCTCCTGGCCCTTCACAGGGGAGAAAGCAGATGCAGCAGATGGGGCTCTGTCCCAGCCAGAGTGGTGAGGTGGAATAGGATAAAAGTTGATCCTCAGTTCTTTGGGACAGCCTCGTGTTAGGCTCTGGTTTTTCTGAAGCCTCACAGGCGCTTTGCTCCCTTTCTGGCCATCCTGATGCCCCATATGGGAATCTATAACGGGAGTCTTCTCCTCATCAAGATGAGCAGAAAGGGGGCACTAGGCTGATCCCTTGGGAAAATTGAGGGCCCCCTTCTTTCAAATCCTTCATGGATTTCTTCTTAAGCACATCCAGCACCTACAGTGTGCTTAGGATGCTGCTGTGAGAGCCTGTTTTTTTCCAAGGCCAGTTAGGCAGCAGAAAGAGCTCCAGCTTCTCCAATCTCCCTGCAGTTAACATGCAAAGGCTTCAGCCTCCACTGAAACTGGAATTCTCCTTCTGTCATCCTCCGTCTTCAGGATCAAGGCAGCGAGAGGCAGCAGCCCTTCGCACCAAGCCCGCGTTGTTTCTCTGTTATATAACAATATGGGCATTTAGACTTGTTTTTCCAGATATTGGCAGATGCGTCAAATATTGGCATAATCCAGTGGTTTACATGGAAAGCCGTCTGGCTCTGTCTGGAGCCTGCACAATGCTGGTATTTTCTTTGAATACAAGAGTCTGCAGCGTTGTCAAAGCAATGTTGCAACAGAGTCCAGGTAAACAAGGGGAAAAGACCCTCATATTGTGACCTGACTAGTAGAATTATAGCTGCCCAGGTACAGAAGACCCTTCTGGAGAAGGGTCCAGGACTGGAGGAATGGCCCTTTTTGGGCCACAAGTGCTGGGGAAGTAGCTCTGCCAGCTTTTCCAGGACTTGATAAGAAAGATAATGGATTTGCAGTTGCTTTCTCTCTGAAATGGTCTTTTAGCTAAGTCTTCTGTGATGCTTTTCACAGAATCACAGAATCATTTTGGTTGGAAAAGACCTTCAAGATCATTGAGTTCAGCCTTTGGACCAATCAGCACCTTGTCAACCAGACCATATCCCTCAGTGCCATGTCCAGTCATTTCCTGAACACCTCCAGGGACAGTGACTCCATCACCTCCCTGGGCTCTGGAGTTTTATTTCTGATGCACCCATCAGTGCATCAAACCTGCCAGTGTGTGCTCTGTGATGTAAGAACCCATCACGGTCCACTGGGGATGTTGGAAGTTGTGAGAGGCCAGGGACTGTGATGAGTTTAGATTTTAAAAATAAAAGAGTAAGGAAGGTATTCAACACTTTGGGAGGGGAGTAAGCTGGGGAAGCTGTTCAGTTTGGTCTCTAAAGGAAAGCAAGGCACTCATGTGCCAGGACAATTTGTGGGCTTGGTTGCTCTTCCCTGTCCCAGCTACACCAGGCCAGGCAGCTCCTGGGTAGCTCTGCCAGTGTCATTCCCAGCAGTGAGAGGTGGCTGCTTGGGCTGCAGGGCCTGGCAGTCCCTGGCTGAAGCAGCCTGTGCAGGGAGGCTGGCCTGGCCTGCTGCTCTGTGGCAGTGGAAAGGCCTGCACATTGCCCTCGGTTAGTCTGGGGTTAGAGACATGAATGCACTCACATTTGCAGTGGTGTCACAACTCAGTGTGGCTCAGCTCTGAGTGCACAATGCGGAATATCCAACAGCAGCACAGAATTGCTTTGGTCAAACCTCTTACAAAGGTCTGCCTCGGCTCAGCCAGCACCACCTGCCCCTGCAGTATGCTTGCAGCCCAAGCTGTGCTGTGTGCCATCCTGAGCTTATCAGCTCACACCAGTCCCTGTGTTGCAGGCAGGTGTCCCCTCCTGATGCCTGGTGTGCCGGCAGAGGCCATCACCACTGCTGCAGGCCACAGTCTTTGGCAAATGGCCAGCAGAGCTACTGGCAGGAGTGGCTTCTCTGAAAACCATCGGTGTGAGCCTGGGCCAATCTTCTGGGCTCAGCAGAAAGGTCCAGGACTGGAGGAATGTCCCCTTTGGGGCCACAAGTGCTGGGGAAGTAACTCTGCCAGCTTTTCCACTGTCCTCATGAGAAGGACCCTCTGACTGCTCTGCCCTCTCGCTGCCCTTTTCAGGACCTTGTCACAGGGCAGTAACCATCTTCATCCACCGTGGTCCTGGGGCACAATGGGAGATGTTTCAAGTGTCCAGGGTTTTATTACATGGCTGGATCTTTGCATATAACTTTCATGTACTTAACATGGTTGATCTCATTGAGTCTCACATAACCCAGCCTTTGACGTGGCAGATCAGTGCCATGCTTTTAATCGCTGTCTCAGCAATCCAGCCAGTGCTTACTCCTGCCCGAAGCTGATCCCTGGTTCCAGGAATTGCAGTTCCTGGTGCAGCACCTTCCTCATTCCTGGTAAAACCTTCAGTGCTGAGACTCTGCCCAAAGCTCAGGCTGTACACGTGTTGTCTGTTTCTCTCTGAATTCAGGAGTGGACTGTGATACCTTTTAGTTTTCTCTTGAACAAATAATTTGGTTTTCACCATGGGCTGGGAGCTGCCCTTGCCCAGCAGGGCAGGGGGTGTCTGTGGTCCCTACCTGTAGCAGGTGCTGTGTAGCAGTCCCTTCTTAGGTGGAGCCCCCAGATCTGTGCGCACATTTTGAGTTCTACTTGAGCTGTGTTTTTGACTTGGGCTGATGCATAGGTGGAGTGTGTGGCTGTAGCTCATACTTGTGAAGAGACGTGTGCTGCTCGGTGCTGCAGCTTGGTGGCTGTGCTCTGACAGCTCTGACTCTGTGACTGGCCTCTGTTCAGGAAGTCTGTGTCATATCCAAAAATGGGTTCACAACCCAGAATGTCTTTGACCACAAGATCCTGCTCCTCTTCCTTTCCCTAGTTGCAGGAAGTCAGTGCCCAGTCCCCCACTGCATGACATGAACTACAGTGTGAACCAGAAATGCTTTTTCATTGCTTGCCCTGTGGGTCATCATGGGACATAGGGCAAACACCTGTAGTGGGTGCACACAACTCCTCATCAAGCTCTACCTTGAAAATCAGCTTCCAGGTAGAAAAAGTCCCCCCATGTCAGTCATATGGGTTTAATGACAGTGGGGTTTGCCCTAGAGCAGGCTGAGAAGTAAAAGAGGAGATTGATGTGACTGTTTTTTCAGTTTGATTTTTTGGATTATGATTTCTCTTTCCCCACCCCTCCATTTGTTAATGTTTAATGGAAAACACGTGTTCTTCAAGGCCCTTGCTGGACATATGCAGTCCTGTGACTGTTATTGAGACAGAATGATGGACCCTTCCTAAAGAGATTTATAGTAGAAACTGTGAGGAGCTCACAGCTACAGCACGGCCAGTGAACACTCCCCTGCACTGACAGTTCATCAGTAAAACCCCTGACCCTTCCACCCTTAATCATCCTTGCTTGTCACTGACATAATTGCCTGATTACAGACTCCGCTCCCCCACCCCTTTCAAACTGGGCACAAATAGTGCATTTGAAAAACAAATGGAAATTAACTGTCCATGCTCTTTTTCTTCTTACTTTTTTTTTTTCCTTCCCCTGCATTGAGATGGATCAGGCTAAGATTCGGTTTCTTTGTGCATGAGCAGGCGCTGGGATAGGCTTTCAGGGCTCTTTTGCACTGGTGTTTCTTGCATGTGAATGGTAAAGCTGATGTCATTGTGTTATTGATTGGGATGACAACTTTGGACATAAATCATTAATGTCTGGGAAAGAGCGAGGGAGGGAAAAAGGCAACACTCACTCGATAGTTTTCCATAAATCTGCTGTTCATTCCTGCGTACGTGATACAGGAGAGGAGACAGCAGGAACAGTTTTCCTGTGCAGCCCATGGATGATGCTTTGCCACTGCTTTCTGAACCATTTTCCCCAGAACATGTTGCTGTATTCTTCAGGAAATGCCTCATATCACCAGCGACACTGTCATGCTGGAACCTGTCTTTGTAGATCTGAGTCAAGGTCAGAAGACTGCCCAGGGGAAGGTCTTGGGTTCTCTCGTTCCCACCAACCTTGCACCCCCAGCAGCATTTCACTTCTGGGTCCAGGAAGGAGTAAGAGTGCAGTTCTTGGGACGTACCATCTCTCTAGCTCCTTTAAATGCCAGCAGGGATTGTTTCAGTGGTTTGAGCTGACCATTTTTCTCACTGATGATCTTAATTTTATGCAAAAACCCAGTGTTTAGATCAGTTCATAGCAAATGTCCCCAAGCCAGCAAAGAACAAGTGTGCAGGGGGTAGCCGTCACTCAAAACCACTTTCGCGGAAGTCCTTCTCAGCAAAACTGGCAGCAAATAGCTCAGAGAGAGGAAACCCATGAGGTATTTGCACCAGTTGCTTTTGTGCCTTTGCCCCTGCACGAAGTTCATTCAGGTGAGTCAGGTTATCAGTCCAGACAGCAAGAAAATAAACAGTGTCTGTCAGAGGTTAGCAATAATGCAAGTATTGATGAGCAGGTGGTGTTTGAAGTGTAAATAGTTTGGTGGCAGTGTGTCCTGGTGCCTCTGGGGAATCTTGCGTGGAAAGAGGAAAACATGAAAGCCTTGCAGTGGGGCATTAGAGAAGGAGATGGCATTCCCTTGCTGGAAGCATGGCTCTGATCCTGCTCTTGTCCCCTTGCAGCCGAGCTCACCTCCGCCTGTGTCTAGAACGCTTGAAAGTTCTGATACCGCTCGGACCAGACTGCACCAGGCACACCACGCTTGGGCTGCTCAACAAAGCCAAAGCACATATCAAGGTAAGAGCTGCTTTTACCAGCTGCTTTCAGCATGGGCTCTTGGGAAGTGCAATTGAATCGCTCACCCTTGCTCCCTCTGTTGAAGGAGACTAACACCTTTTAAAAATAAATTAAAAATAAAAAAGGGCAAGCAAGCCTTGCCCTCTTGGTTAATCACTTGTCATTGCTACAGTTCCACATTGTTGGAAGAGTCCATAATGAACTCGGTTAACTACTGAAGTGATGGATTTGAAGAGCAGGGGTGTTGTTCTGTATTGTAATCATTTGTTGACAGCTGCATCTTTTTAAAGAAAATCATACCTACTGTTAAATGCATTTTTAAAGAGAAATTGAGCTTTTTTTTCTGGTGTGCTACTGAATTTCCACTGCCGAAGCATTAGCACAAACCACAAGAGTGTGAGACAGGGTTGGCTTGCTGGAGCTTCTTGTGAACCTGCCAGTCAGCCCAGGGCTCTTCTGGCTTCACTTTTGGCAAAGTGAAATGTGAAAAGAAAATGCAGCACTGTCAGTATCTGGGAAAGGCTGAAATACTTGGTTGCAGGTCAGGATGTTGGGAGGGAAGATGGGTGATGAAGGAGAAAAAGCGCTGCCAAAGGGACAGAGTTAGCCTGAAATGACTCCTTATGCAATGTGCTTGTCGTAGGAAACAAAGAACAGTGCCCTGGTAGATTTCCCAGCTGTGATCAAAGAAATCTGTAGTAGGTTATGTAAATCACTTACTGAATAGAAAACTGTCTCTGAGAAATCCTACTAAACCATGCAGTAAAGAACACAGAGCTCCCAGGGCACGTTTTTATGTTGGAGCAGATCATAACAAACCCTGGAGTGGTTTGGTTCAGGGAGTTGAGGCCCCTTCGTGGGCAGACGCGGTAATGCAGGTGTCTGATCCCGTGTGGAATGACCCACAAACTGCTGCAATTCACATGGTTTCCCCTGGAGAGGCTCAGTCCTCAGAGGCTCTTTGTACTAATGGGTATGATTTATCGGGACTTGAGAAGTGGGAAGATGTGGGGAGATGGCATTTTGCTTGGAGACTGCAAGGCAGTTTGGTTGAGGGGTCTTGCAGCTTAAATCCTTCTGGGACCTAAGGTCCAAGCAAGGCAGGTTGGAAGGGCAGTGGAGGTGGGAGGGAGGGGGAAAAGGATGAAACTAATTATTCAGTCATATTTGATCATGTAGAAACTTGAAGAGGCTGAGAGGAGAAGCCAACACCAGCTTGAGAACCTGGAACGAGAACAAAGATTCCTAAAGAGAAGACTGGAACAACTACAGGGTCCTCAGGAGATAGAGCGAATACGAATGGATAGCATTGGATCTACCATTTCCTCGGATCACTCGGACTCGGAGCGAGGTGGGTGTTAGCAGAACTAGCACAGAATCCCCAGCACTCTGTGGAGTGAGAGCGTGACATTCAGCCATTTCTTGTCTCTCAGCTACACCCTTCTTAATGCCTTTGATATTTAGGTTGCCCACACACATGCACACATACACACACACACATGTATACGGAGAGTTTCAGTATTTTTGCATGAGTTCTAAGTCTGAAAGAATTGCTGCTGTCAGCTTGAGCTGATTTCTGTGGCATTGAAAGTGATGGTTAAGTTGAAACACCCATTGTGCTTTTTGGTCTACTGAGTCTCTTGGCAACACAAAGAGAAAATGTAAGAAGATATTAATGGCACTGGGATGTATGCTTTACATACCTTCCCCCTTACCTTTTTTCCCCCAAGCTTCTCATAGAGTTCATCTCCTCAGATAAAACTGGCTAGAGATGATCCGAATGGCTGAATTGAGATAACTTATTTTTAAATATCTCTTCTGTGGAGAGAACATTAGGCACAGTAGATGGTTTGATATCTACTGGCAGACCCAAAGATGCTGTATAGTTTGGGTGTGAGTCTGTAGTTTAAAAAAAATGCTTTGGAAAATTGCAAAACAATATGGGAACCAAGATACCTAGTTAACTAGATCTTTGCTTTTCAAGTCTTTCTTAGAAACAAGGTGTTTGTTCCAAAGTCCACTCAGCATCTATGAGAGTAACCCAGATTCCCATGGCAATGCATTGCAATACCCTATAGGAGTGGTCCTGGCTTTGGCAATATAATGTCAAGCAAGTAGCATGTTTGGGGCTAACTTCATGCTCCATTTTCTCTGTTGCCTTGATTTTATCTGTTTCTTCTTGTTTCCAACACTGGGGTTGTAGAGGTACAAAGAAAGAGATGGTGGAACAAGTTCAGTGAGTGGGGTGGCTCACCTATGCTCATAGTGTGGCCTGCATGTGGAGGAGTCAAAGCCCTTTGCCAAATGAAAAACTCCAGTCTGGTATCAAGCCTTTTTATAAATCATGCCCACAGCCCATCCCATTCCAGGGAGAACACTGGAAGTCTTTTTGCCAGATGGCTGCTTCATTCCCTGTGCAGGAGGAGTCCCAGCAGCTGTCTGGCTTGAAGGGAGCAGTGGGGTATGTGGTGCTCACCTGTGTGTATTTCTCTCATTTTGCTTTCCAGAAGAGATTGAAGTGGACGTTGAAAGCACAGAGTTCTCCCATGGAGAAGTGGACAATATCAGCACAACCAGCATCAGTGACATTGATGATCACAGCAGCTTGCAGAGTATTGGGAGTGACGAGGGTTACTCCAGCGCCAGTGTCAAGCTCTCGTTTGCTTCCTAGAATCAAGTGAGACAACAGTGCAGGGCAATTGATTTCACTGGGGTGATCTAACTGGGTCCGAGATGCCAGTATCCTCTTTCAGAAATGACATATTGACAGCTAGTCCTGGAGAGACCTGTATATAAAGCTTTTTGGGTAAAGGAAGCCTCCCCAGAAACCCATAATTGTTCATTTGGTCATGTTACCAAATCCCAATTTCTGCTGGCAAAAAGTTAGACCAAACACTAGTTCCTTTGAAGTCAATGAAATCCATTTGTTTCTGTGGGACCTGGATCTAGACCTTAGTGATGAAACACTTTGCTTTGAATTTATTTGTTTGAAAGAGGATACTAGAGACTCATCCCTCTCTTTCTGTCATGAGATCTGAGAAATGTCAAAATTTCTTACATTACATTCAGGTTGAACAACCTAATTTAGGCCCTTCTGAAGAGCTTTTGTGGTCCTAAAAGGACTGTATCCTACAGTTTATCACAATCTAATGCTGTCATAATGTGCTAGGAAATCTAAGAAGGCTTAGCCTAGGAATAACAGTGAAGATAATGATTAAGGTCTCATTCTGTACCCAGAGGGAGAGGGGCAGCAAAGAGAGATGTTCAGGGGAGAACACCATTCAACTCAGCTTTCTGTTGGACATCATTTAAAAAGTGAGTACCTCTGATGCGTGGCTAAAGCAGGAGGTGCACACTTGTAATCTACCAGCACATCGTGGGCTGCTGTGCCTCAGGCTGTGACACCCACAGCAGGTCTCCCGGTAGATGTGTGTTCGTACACAGCCAGCTGAGGGCAGAGCGAAACCAGCACACTCGAGAGGTGACACACCAGAAAGTCATGCCCAGATACTGAGCCACTATGACCTTTTTATTTGAAGCGATTTTTTGATAAACATTTGTAAATGTGTTGGGAGGGAAAACACCCCAAGTCTGATGCGTCTTTTTAGAGCTTGTCCATATGAAACCTTAGATGTCTTTTATATGAATTTATGCCATGAAAAGATCTCTGTTTTGACGAAGCACTTGACCCAATGAAATGCAAAGATGCTTTTTTTGCCATGCACACAATGGATGAAGGCTGTGCTAGCTGGAAGAGGCCAGGTTTGGTGGGGGTTTCTTCAGTTTTCTTTTTAGAATCATTCCCTTTGCTGACTTTTGAAGTTCCAGTCCAGTAGTTAACCTAGTTAAGCTCAGCACGTCTCTCATGTTAATGTAACGTTTTGACTGCACGTCCTGTTCCCAAGGGCCTTGCCATCCTATCTGTGCAGGTGCTGTTAAGAGCTGTTATAGCGAATGTTTTCTAATTTTCTCTGAGACAAGCATTCTAACCTGCACTTTGAGGGCTTTGCTTTTTTATTTTTTGTCTTTTTAATGGCCAGGATTATTTTCCTTTCCAAGTTTTAAAAACCTTAATAGAGTCTTCACCTATGGCATTGTTTGAAACTTTGTATATCCTTAAGTAATTTAACTACCCCTCATTACTAAGAAAAAAAAAAGAGGAAAAAATGCTTTATAAAATTCATAACTTATTGCTGATTTGAATGGGTTGTTAATTTCAGTCCTTTAGAGTTTATTTTATTGTTTTAGGTAGGGTTGGGCAAAACGAAGTAAAATAAAAAATAAAGACAACCATATTTAGCAGTGCAGTGGAATTGTGTTTAAATGTTAGCATATGGTCCCCATTAAAGTAGCACTTTAACGCCATTAAACATTTCTGTATCTGAAATGAGTTGTGTTCTTCCATCTTGGTCATTCGTATCCCTTTAGCCGAGTGTTTGTTCTTCTTGTGCCCTTTGATCCCATGGTGATGAGATCCTGAGTGAGTCTCCTGTAGACTTTTGCACTGTGATAAGTTGCCTGTGTTTAAATATTCTGATGTTTCTCCCACTCTCCTCCAAAATTTGTCATCCCCTGTAAAAGGTACAACACACGTGCTTGAGTAGAGAAATAACCTTTCCATGAATTTAGTGAATGATTTCTGTTCTGTTTGGGTTTTTTTAAATTAATTTGCTTACTAAGTCTGTGTCAGGTTGCAGTTGTTAAATGTGTTTTCACTTGTGTGTAGGTAATCCAGTGGCTCAGTCCATCTGTTCTTCTCCTGGGAGATTACCTGGCAGGAGCAGGAGTCTGCCACAGAGAGATTTGAGCTCTAGGTTAACAAATGGAGCCAGAGGGCTTTCAAAGAAGAAATGCTGCTTGGATTTATGTTTGAGGTCCATGTAATCTCTGGATGACACAAGGTTTGAGTGATGAAAAGTGGGAAACTTTAGCTCTAGCAAGGCCTTATTGATTATTCATTATTATTCTCTTTGGTAGTGTTGCCCACTGGCAGCCCTGGTGCTGAGCAGTTGAATACCAGTGGGATTTATTTATTGACAAACCTATTTCTGTAGCTGTCCCAGCACTTCCTCCTTCCTGTTACTCTTATTTGTTTTAAATGCCCATTTGGGAAAGAAATACCACAGCTGAGAAATTCTGAAGTTCAAGGGGTGGAGAATGGCTATGTTCTCCATGTTGGTATAAAACAGTGACGTGTCTGTTGTTGGAATAAATGTGTTTGAAGTGTTTGCTTGAATGCCCCAGGGCAAGTTTGGTATCTCCTACCTTTTCTAGTGTTGTGGGCTCAAAGGGGTCTTGGTAGCAAGTGCAAATACAGCAGTGGGCAAAATGTCACAGGAGATGAGCTTCCATCACCAGCCAGTGGCAGTGGTCCAGGTGGGAGGCTTAAAAATGCTCCGGAGTCATCCCTGATGTGGCAAGTCAGAGTAGTCCCGTGTGCCAGATCTGCTTTAAGATTCCATCATTTTTCAAAGTGCCATCAAAGTTTCTACCACTCACCCTGAAATCTTGGAAAACAGAGTAAGTATCCAGAAGTGCAGATCCAAACACTTGAGGGTCAAGTCTGTCTTACCCTTTGGAAGTGAGATGGTCTCTCACATTACTGACCTCGTGAGAGAGATTCAGTAGAGCAAGTCTTTCCCCAGAAAAGTTCTCTCAGCAGCTTTACTGTGTGCTTTGTCCGAACTCTGTCCTTGAGTTTTTTCAATCATCCCGAAAGAGACACTGAAAACCTGTTGCTGTTTGGGTTCCCAGCTCTAGTACTGTTTAATGCAGGGCTCTGTAGGATTTGTGCTGCTTCTGAGGCCTCGTTTTACTCCTTTGCAAGGATGTAAGGAGAAGGCAAACCCTTCACTCCCAGTCTTCTCTGCGGCCCTAGGTTCTGCCCACTGCATTAACTCTAATTTCATTCAGAATAACACTTATTCACCACATCATATTGGGGCATGGAATCACATTTTCCTTTTATCTTTGCAGAATTCTGTGAGGGCCTTTTGTGGTTTGCTTTGTGGCTGCTGTTGTTTTTCTGATTTAGTTTTGTGTTTGCATGATAACAGAAACCCTAAATCTATTCTTGGTTTAATTTTGCAATAATATGGGGACTTTTCCTGTAAAAAACAGAATTGGAAGCCCTTTCCTGAGGCAACTTCCCCACACAGCAGGCACACATGCAGGCGCACGCACAGCTCCCTCGCAAGCTCATTCTGTCAAGTCTTCCCTCTGTAAATTAGATCCCTGGTGGGTCCCTTTGCTACAGACAAACCCATTAAAAAGACCATCCAGCATTTTCCTTCTTTTGACACGAGTGTATTACAGAATGTCATCTCGTGTCTGCAGACAAGGTGTAGATGACTATCTGGCTGCATTTGTCACGGTTATCCTGTGGTGGGTTGTCACTTGAAGGTCATTTTAATGTCCATTCCATTAGTGGCATGTCAGTGACGAAGGTGGTCTCAGATCTGGCTGTCTCAAGAAATCTGTGGGTCAATAGAAAGGGGGTTAACTACACAGACTTATCATTTTCCAGGTTTGGTGATTGTGTTTTCCTTTTTTCTGTTCATTTGCTTGTTTGCTACCATCTGTTTTTGGGCTGTGAGCTCCAGCCTCCTCCTTTTCTGCTCTTTGTTCTCTTGTACTTGCTGTTCCCTGTTCGTTGTCTGTGTTGATCTGTTGAAATGGATGAAACATTTGTCTTCAGTGGAAGTGGGATCCGTTGTGTGTACTAAATGGAGATAGTAGGGGTTTTTTCCCCCCCAGGATCATAAGCTTTTCTTGTGGCATATTTTCTGACACCAACCATGTGTCATTGGAAAGAGAAATTGGGGTGACTTCCTGAAAGAAAATGTTAAAAACCAGGACTTTATACCGGGGTTAGGGAGGTGATAATAATGAAAAAGCTTGCAATACCAGAATAAAGTCTGATTTTTTTTTTTTTTTTGCTGGGACCTTGTCCCTTGGACAGATTCTCTGGTGAATGATAAATTCTGTGACCTGGTAGTGACTGAAGCTCCTCTGCATCAGCAATGCAATCTCTGAATTTTCCTGTGGGACCCTCAGGGAAGACGAGCATGTCTTTCTGCCTCTTTGTTCCCCAGTCTGCACAAAATACCTCAAAAATACTGATGCGCTGTCAAATTTGATTGAAATGTGCCAGCAGATCTGAATGATGTTTGGGAGCATGAATATGGGAGAGGAGAGCAGTGTTTGCACACACAGTGTTTCCTTTGGGGTGGCCTGTTACGGAAAGGTGGGATATTCAGTGATAATATATCAGCACTGGCCCCTGGCTTCTCTGCTCGTTTCCTGCTGCAAGCAGGACTGATCCCTTTAGTGGTTAGGCAGAGGAAGGAATAGGGAGTCTATGGGTATTGGTACTATGGCTGTGCTACTAAATGTGTAGTAGGGAGGGGTTCTTTTTTGGGTTGTTGCTAAAACTAAAGTTGTCTCACAAGGACTGATGCCTGTGTTGAGGTCCCTTCAAAAATGGCAAGGATTGGGAATTGCTGAGCAGCACAGGGAGGATGGATGTGTGTGCTCATACAGAGTAGAATCACGTTGTGCCACTGGCCTGGCTGGTGCAGGTCAAAGGTGTGAAATGCCATGTCCTTTTAGAAAGGTCTTCGATATTAACCACATTGTAAGAGCTGTGGGTAATAAGTTTGGTTTTTTAAGCACACTGGGAAAAAACCAGCCCCTTAGTTTGTAGTATCCCAGTGAGGCTCAGAGCAAGCTGGTGGGGTGAGCTGGGTGTGCTGCAGACATGTGATGAAGCTTTATTTTAATACAGCAAGGATACAGCTTCAGCAAGGATTAATTCTGATCTTGAGGGATGTTGCAGCAAAGTAAAATAAGCCATGAAGGAATTTAAAACATTTTATGCTGGTTTTAACATGGTGGTTGCTGGTTGGAATGTCATACTTAGTCCATGACTTGGACTATCAGTACACTCACTAGTGCTCAGTTCAGCTAAGGGTAGAAATTATTTCCATTTAATCCCCTTTCAAAAACACATCTCAGTTAATTGGTTTGGATCTCCTGAAAGGCTTAATTGGGAAATAGAAGAGCTCTTTCCTATTCCAAAGTGGTAGACAACTGTACAAAATAGCATTCAAGGACCAGGAAATACCAGGTTCAGCAGGTCAGTGAGACAAGTAAGGTGTAAAATGTAGCATTGCTCATATTCCTCACGGAAAAAGTCTCTTGAGGCAGGAACATCACCTTTCAGTCTAGGTGAGAGCAAGACATTTTCAGTCAGCATCCACTGTGGGAATCAGTGAAAGGCAAGTTCAGCATACAAAGGTAATTGCTTTCCAAAAGGAAACAATGTAAGTGCCCTTGCGTAGCAGAGCCTTCCGCTCAAGACCAGAGCTTTGAAAGTTGCTGACTCGGTTTGCACATTAACAGGTGCTGGCTCAGGTATGTGGCATGGGTGTTTACCATCATCCCAATGTAAATGTCCCTCCTTATTTTGCTGTCTAAGTGAAGCTTTTCAGAGCACGGATAAAGATTAGACAAATTGCATTGCCAAGAGCAGCACCAGCTGCCAAGCAGTGATCCTTCTCCTGGGCCTGGCCCAGGAACACCTTCTATAAACTCACGTGTCGTTGCGGTGGTGATTTCCCAAGATCCTGCCCCAGAGGTGATGCAGGCGAGTGGAACATCAAGTGGAAGCACAGAAGTTTTTATCAGTTTTGCCTTTTGAACATCTCCAGTATTGAATTGCAGTCTTCTCAATTAAAGTGCTCTTTTGAATTTACAAACTCCGAGACCAAGCATCCACATAAATAAGTGACACATCAGGGAAGGCAGAAGAGGATTGCCATGACCACGAGAATTGCAAGTTGCTACTCTTAAGACTTCTAAATACCTAAACTGACTGGAGCCACCCCAGATTAGTGAATCAGGTTTATACTGGTTTAATTTCCTGGTTTCAGTTTGCATTGGATTGGTGGTGTACTAGATAAACCATTTCCTATAGGAACTTAGAGAGGAAACATATAGCCCAGACTGTTATTTTGCACAGTACCCTTATCTGAAAGGCACAGTCTGTGTTCTCTGACAAGTATCTTTTACATGTTTATAGCTTCAGGGTTTTGCACTCTTTACACTCACTTTGTCATTTCAGTGTTTCCAAGTACTGTCTGCTTGTAGCAGGATTTGCTGGCACTGGGGTAGGTACTTCATGTGCAGAGGCCCAGAACTCGACAAAGAGCATGAGTTCTGAAAAGTCAGGCTTCTTACTGATTAGACCAGTTAATAAAACTGGGAAATGTAAAAAAACCCCAACCAACCAAAACACTAGAAGCCACACATTCTGGGTTACTTCAGCATTTGTAATATAAGCAACTCTGTGTTTTGGCAATTACCAGCATTGCTTAATTCAATTTTTTTCTATATGAATATCTCAAGCCACTTTACTAAGACTGTGTTCCAAAGCCAGACTTCACAGGAACTGGCCCCATCCTATAGATGAGGCAAGAGCATCAAAAAACCTGAAGTGGTAAAAGCTGTGTGACCAATACAGCAGTTTTGGTGGGGCTTTTTTATTTGTACAAGTTATTTTCAAGCTGTTCTCTCTTCATCGATAGACCACAGCAGCCACAGTGCTGGTCTCCCTGTGTCCCTTACTCCAGGTGAGGTGTTTCAGTAAAAAGTATCCAAACCTTTCTCTCAGCACTTCTTTGCAGTGCCCAACAGAAGAGCTACAGCAAAGTTCATGAAGCAACCCACTCTGTAAGAGAGGTGACAGTAAGTTACTCAAAGTAAAGTAAAGGTATAAGTTTCACTGAATTTTTTGAAAAGTTCAGCTAAAACCAAGTCCATGAGACCAGCTAGTCCTAACTCAGGCTGGACTGTCCCTTACCATAAGGGAGGCTCACACACCCATTGCATTCCATTGACTCACTGTATTTCTCTTCAGGACCAGTGAGTAAACAAATTTTTTAATGCCACTGCTGGGACATGTCTCTGTTGCTGCAGCACAAACTCCATTTATAAAAAGCAGAAGTGAGGTTATTTCACTCTTCAGAAGTTTTCTATGCAAAAGAAAATGTAACTCCCCCTGCTACCAGCGAAGATGAGGAATTAAGCAATATCTGCTTAATCTTGCAGTCAGTGTGCAGTACTTTTGACCAACTTCTGAGTGTTACATTCTGTCCAGCAGATTCTACCCCATCGTGATGATTTGTTGTAATCACCCATCCATGTATACTTCCACTACATCAAATATATCCAGCAGATTTTAAACACTTTATTTAATAAAAGTTAAACATACAAAACTGAAATTAACACACTTTGTTTTCATAAAAATCACCTTCTCCCATTATAGGGAGAGCCTTTTTCTATGTATGGATTCTAAACTACCAGTTGTAGAGTTTAGCTTGAGTTGTGACTCAGGTAACTGATGGATATTCCCACCAATCAGTGCATCAACAATTGCTGACGTGACCTGATCTAGTTAACAAATTACAAAATGAGCTACATTAACATAATATACAGGGAAATAATGGTCAGAATCAATGGACAAGACACACCTTTTATTTAATGGGGGAAATAGCTGATGTACTCTTGTCCATTAACTCAGCCCTAGATTTTACAAAAATAATATCTACATTGTATACAGGGCTACCCATTAAGTTCTTTAAACACATTACGGGTTCAGAGGTGGCACCACTACCGTAAGTGCGAGACAAGTAACAGAGGAAAGCAAATCACAGAGAGAATACAAGAAAGCAAGAGCTTTTACACATGGATTCCTGGATCAGATTGAAGGGGCTCAGCAGCACTGTAATACAGCTGAAGTTACAATGGACACTAGGGCCAGTCAGTTATTTAAGGACAGAAACTTCAGACTAACCTTTACTCACTCACAACTAATTAAGTGGGATCTAAGCATTCCTATCTGCCACTCAACTGCATGGAGGAGGCCCAGGCACAGGCTGTCTCTGTTATGTCCCAGGTCTGTGACTGTACCATCAAACCTACAAGATCTACAGGAGGGGAGAGGACAGCTCCTTTCCAAGCACAACCAGTTCCACTCTCCAACTCTGATCCCTGGAGAGGGGGAGGATTTTAAAGTACAGTTCCTTGTCCTATGGTTTTCTGGTAACATTCCATTAACTTCCTATTAAAATTTGATGAGTATTTTAAAAATGAACAAAAAAACACCCAACCAACAAGAAACAGCATCTCCTCTGCTTAACTTCAAGCACAGGAAATTCAGACTGGAATTAAGTTAAATTTATTGTTTCTAGCATGTAAGTCATCATTAGTAATAAAGATCCTATCAGCCCTGTTCTGCCCTCATTTACAGCTGTACAAAATCGATCTTCAGTGGATTTGTAAGGGAGGTATTTGAACTTCCTTAGCAATTCCATGTGACATACAAGCTCTCTCCCAGAGCTGCAGCAGCTCTGCAAAGCTGAGCGTGTCACGGACAGCACCATGACTACAGAGACCAGGGAGGCTGTTAAGGTGCCATTGTTACACCATCACTTTTCTTAAAGGGGAAAAAAAAAAAATTCTTCACTACTGGTATGAACGAAAGATTCCAGAGATCAAAGCTGCAGACAAATACTGCTTTGAGAGTAACAGGCAACAGCAGTTAATGAAAGTGTTTACCTGCTACAAAAGGTTTAATGGTTGGGGGGCTCAAATCAACAGCTGGAGATTTAAGGCTCGTAAGCTGAAGCCAAAGTGATGGTGACAAAATGGACTACTCACTATGTGCCAACAAATAATTTACATTTAGAAAAATATAATGATAAAAAGATAAGTGTAAAGCCCTGCAGAGATGAAATTCCACCTTTTTCACCTGTTACTGAGGCATCAAATGCCTGACATTATATTTAGAGGTATCTTGATACTGTGTCATGGGTTTGTCTGCAATTCCACATGTTCCAACTCCAACTTTGCCAGTTACACTCTCAGGGGAAGCAAAAATACTCCTCTTTACCTGCAAATAAAACAGAAAACACAATTTTTCAATAATTACTAGCTGGATTTTACAACAAACAAGCAATCATTACCATCTGAAGTGTTTCTACATTCTCAACTTCCTCCCTAACAGTTTCTAAAGGCTGGCTCATCCCTGACACACCAGCATGTGAGGCAACAGAGCTGGGAATCTCCTGGCACTGAAGTACTGGATGTGATTGTGGTACTCAGGACCTTGGGCCAATAAAAATGAATAAAACTGACCTCTCATAAGGTGATTTCTAATAATGGTTCATAAAGACGACTGAAGTTTTACCACTATGTCTGGCAGCTCTTGGTCAAGGCCATGGAAGAAATGGAATAAGACCTAAAAATGTCCTCACTGCCTTTTCTGCACTACACCTACTGTTCCAGGGCAGTTCCTTTCCACTGTGTCTGCTGGGTCACACAGAGCAAGAAGCCAGGCTTGGAGGTTAAGGGAGGCCCTCAGGTTCTAAGCTCCAACAAACACCACCTGGCAGCTGACAGTGAGCCCAGTTAAGTGTAAGCTCAGTCTCTTACACACAGCACTCCTCCAAAATCACCCAGTAAAAAGCCAGGCCTTTTAAGTGTACAAAATACTAAACTGCACACTTCAGAACCCAAAAACAAACCCCACTTTACATCCCTTTATAAACTACTTCCTCCTTTCTCCCAAAGTACTGCACAGAAGTCTATGCCCTGTTGTTACTCACATACTAACAAAAGCAAACCAACCTGGCCTTTTTTGTTTTTAGAATAAGCTCTGTTGTTAAACTGTTGCCACTTGACTTTCTGGTCCTCCCGTTCCTGTTCAAGTTCTTTAATTCTCTGAGCTTTTTTCAAAGCTTTCTTCTTTTTATACTCTCGTTGCTGGGCTATCATCTCTTTTCTGGAGAAAAGGGGGAAAAAGAAAACAACAAATCCACATTTCAAGTTTGTTCCTTTTCCTGTAACAAACTAAACCCCCTGTAAAACAGATATACACAATAGTTTTTCAGAAGTAAATGACATAAAACAAAGTTTGTTAATATTCTCCACTTCCAGAATTAAAAAACCCAAAACAAAATCCCAAACAAAATCTTCCCATGTATAAGCATTACTTTGCTTATGTATATGTGTGTATATATATATAAACATATTTTTATATGGCATAAGAACCACCACCACCTGATAAGTCCACGACAAAGGCAGCAGCCCATAGGATTGGGTGCAATTAATTTCTGAAACCTATCAGCACTCCTTCATTTCAGAATTTTGGGTTTGGAAAATTTAAATAGCCCACTGGAGTGGAATGCCCAAAATTTTCTGGAGATCTGCAAGACTCTTGTGCTACCAAGTATTGGACAGGGATGGAAGGGAAAGAACAAAGATTAGGTTACTTCAGTGAAGATAAGGAAGTTTAAGGAGTCAATCTATGCCACAATGCAGTGTTCCTCAGAACAACCATTTAGGGAAGGGATCATTGGCTGTAACAAACTCTGAAACTGTACCATCTTTTTTTTTTTCAACGTAAAAAACTTAAAAAATGTTTTCAGCCCCTCAAATTACCTTGCAGAGAACACAGCTATCCTAACATAGGGATGGGGCAGAAGTCCTTCCTACTGCTAAGCTTATTTGTTAGTCAGATCACAGCTCTGGGAACAGCCTGCACTAGATCTGGGCTGAAATTCTCCACTTTCAACTAAAAAGTACTAATTTTTTTTGAAATCTACAGCTCATATACCTGGTATCGAGATATCATAATCTGAGTACAAACAAAGTCTGTAATGTTATCTTGCCAGGACAGATAACACCTGATATCGGCCACATTAACCTACCAAACATTATATTCTAGATTGATTTAAGCTCCTTTTTCAAGCAAAAGACATTCAAGAGATGTAATTTAAAAAAGAAAACAACCCTTCTATTTCATTAACCAATTTGTATAGCTGAGGGGGGAAAAAAAAAAACAAACAAACAAAACCCAACAAAAAATGATGCAAAAAGCAGCATTCAGACTTCTGTCTGTGTATTACTTACTTGGAAGTGGGTTTGTTGCCACTGTCCTCTTTTGCTTTTCTTCCCTCTTCCACAGGCTTGAGGTTGAACAGAGGTGTAACTTCAGCATTGCCATATCCAGCAAACGTGACTGCAGCCGTTCCATTCTCCTCATCTATTTCTTCAATCTCAGCTTCATAACACCTGTAAAGATATCATGGCTGTAAGCATGTGAGTAAAGCTTTAATACTCAGCCCTTCAACACCTACATTGTCAGCCACCTAATGCCACTAAACTGAAAAACTTGCAGATACCAGCCTTGATTTTCAGGGACACTGCACAAATCAAACCAAGAGTTGTTTTCTTAAGGTCAAAGGGACACAAGTACAAAGACTGGAATCTGCTGTATTTGACCTTTAGCTTCAAGGAGCAATGGCCTCACTGTTATCAAGACCAACGATTAATGCTGGAGCCAATCTAATCAGATATCCTGACTTGGTTTTAGTTCTGGCAGGTCATGGAATAGGGGGGGGAAAAAAAAAAAAAAGTGCATTCACAGAACACAATTTTCATGGAATTCACTGAGGAGTTTTAGAAAACGGCAGCTCACAAGCTCAAAGCTTTGGTTCCATTTTTCTCCAAATGAAAAAGAATTATGAAAAACTGAAGCTTTCAAAACATTCAACACTTCAAACCCCAAACTTTTTCGTATTGATTTAAAATAGCAATTTTTTCAATTGTCACAGAAATTAGTCCATTTCATATTTGTGTATGAAACCTTTTGGTCAAACTGACCTCAAAATGGTAAAAAGGCAAAAAAAAAAAGTGACATTTCCAAAAATATATGTCTAAATTTAGGGGAAAAGGATGCATTAAGAGTAAACAAAGGAATAAAATTAAATATTTAATAGACATGATTCCAATTAACATTTACTAATTTCTTGTGCATTTTCAGTGGGACAGTGTTTTTAGCTGAGACAGGTGAAAATACATGAAAACCCAAAGTCTGGTTAGCTCATCCCTTAAGAAATGCTGCAACAGAAACAGCAATTTTTTAAAAAAGGCAGTAAAATTAAGTCCAATAAGATTCACTTCAGTGGACACTGGCACTTCTTCCCCAACCTCTGATTCTCTAACCTGGTGATGAGTGCAAGAATAACCCAATGGTGACCTAAGACTACAAGACTCAATTTTTAAGTCCTAACACAAGAACATTTTACTCAATAATCTGTGACAGAAGAACTGTTCACTTTTAGGTTAGTTTCCTACCTAAGATTTCAACAGCTATACGAAAATTTCTACGTGGTTACTACTTTGTTAATAGAATTTGCTGTTATTTGCTGAACAATAGAGCTTCTAAGTGGTAATGATTGGAATATTGCTCCCTCATAATTTAAAAAAGGGTGCAACAGTTACACATTTTGCAGTATGGAAAGAAATTTCAGACTATTTATTTCAAAAATTATGGAGTCAGAATGGTCTGCTTGGGTTCCCAGAACTTCACAGAATATAATGGGAGACCAAATCCAAAAGCTTGATTAATGCTACAGTTACATTACACAGCTAGTAATTTCATAACCAAACCCAGCATTTACAATTAAAAATTCATTTCCAATTAGAGGCACAAACTGAGATATGGCAAGGATTTTTCTTCATAGCCATCAGTGACATACATGTGAATGCAATGACAAATTATGAACTATATATCTCCAAATGTTTACAAAAGACTGCCCTGACAGATCAATTCATTAAATTTGTCATTTATTACATTAGCAAATGGTAATTTACCAAAGCTACCCAACTTTTACAAGGTTAATGACAAACAGGGCATTTCCAGATGCATTCCCCACATCTCCTAGCTATCTATCTAAAACACTGACCTTTAATAAAGACAGTATAAGAATATCTAATATATTTATTTCTTTTTGCTTTTAGTCACCCTAAGGTCAGTTCAAACTGAATGAAAATCTCTTACCATTGAACTATTTCATGTAACTGTTAGAGAAGTTTTCTACACTTACTGTCCATCCTCACTCCATATGGCCATACACCTGTCCCCAACCTTCCATGAGTGGCTGGGCAGGGCAGAAGCAGAACTGTCAGAACTTGCAAGAGTTTCTGAAGGTTGTGTTGAAAGGAGATCTTTGGTTAACTCTATGACTTCCTAGAAAAGACAAAAAAACCCACAAAGAATAATTTTTCCAACTCCTGTTACCATGCCTATTTTTACCCCAAGCTTACTGGTTTAGGATTGGTGGTTTTTTACATTACTGTACTAAGTTCATAGCTGATGTAAAGTGGACTGGTTTTGTATTTTAATAGTTTAATTAAAATCATTCATTGCAATGATAAAAAGATTATGGCCCTCGCTATATTGCAGTAAAGCTGCCCACGCCCTCCTCAATTTTTCAAAAGGTAGCCTATTATTTTTATAGCATTTCTTTCCTTGCCTGAACTGCAGCACCAGGAGCCAGGGAGGCAGAGCACCTTCCCAGACTGCCACACTGAAAATCCTCTCATTCATAGAAAGCATTCAAATTATTCATTCAAAGGCAGGAGCATTCAAAAGCCCCTCCCAACTTCCTGCCAATATTACATTCAGGAGCAAGTAATCACACCTCTCTCTTTCACTACTGTTAAAAGTCAAAGGAGCCAGCATCTAAAAGGCCATTTAAACTTCAAGTGTAATGCAGAGAAACTCTGCAGGCCTTAAACAAGAAAACTTCAGTTCTTTTGAGTACCTCAGCATGAACCATTGTTACTCTCCTAACAAACAATAAATATTTTAATCCGGGGAGGGTTACAAATAAACAGTGCTCAAACTGAAAGCCTGAACTTTCCTCCTAGTTTCATGCCCTAGAGTTCAGCTATGGGGTACAAAGACTAGCTCAGGAAAATGTGGTAAAGCTGTTCTTCACTCCTTCAGAACCTAAAGAATTGTAAGCACATCCCAAATCAGTTAATAGAATACAAACTTACATGCACTTTTACCTGATAAACTATACAACTAGCATGAATGGTTTATCAGTTTGTTGTGGCAGCTGTTAATGTCCTGATTTCCAACAACTTCCAAACAAAAATTTTGATCTTTGCTTTAGAGGAGCTGCTAATTCACAACTGCACCAGTGAGCACAATAAGTAGCAACTGTGAGCACAGAATCACACAATTACTTCTACTACTGTGGTCTCCATTTTCCACAATACTACAGCTGAGGCACAAGAGATTTTGATTACCAAGTTACCTAATTTGAGAACATATAGCATTAGCCTAATTTTATTTCCCAGGGGCAAATTCCCAAACTATCCTCAACATGACAACTGTATTCTGGAAATCCAAGAGGCACCATGCTTTGACACAGGTATCTACCTCAGCAGGTCAAATACATCACATCAGGCACAAGCTACACCTGAAAGCTACTGCAACTACCAGTAACAAAAAATGGTTCTTGCCACACTCAGAGATGGCTTATTGTAGAACTTGCATATGAATAGTTTCAGACAAGTCTACCAAGGACCCTTTGAATTCAATCAACTTACTTGCACACCAGCCTATAAAATACCAAACTTTAGGTAAAAATCTTCCTCCAATATCCATGTATCATAATGCTCAGCTAACAAGATACAGATTAATTTTATTGCTACCCATGAGACATTTCTAAAGTCTTTATGGGAGCAGATCATTCCAAGAAAATTTCTGAGCAGGACTGGGACTACCACAGCAGCTCAGTATAGCCAAACAGGTTGAACAACCTGGCTTGGGGCCAGGTCCCCGTGACATGAAGGTGTGACCCATAGAGAACACCACATACAGTCTGCCAAGATTCTTCCTGACCAGCTGGTCTTTACAAAGCCAGAGAGAGCTCCACAGTCCAGCACACAACACCCACAGATCTCATCTCCAGTTACAAAAGAAGACAGCTGCCATTGACCCTACTTGATACAAAAGGTAAGTTTGGTTCTTGGGTGCACAAACAGTGTCCTAGAAACACTTCAGCCTAACAAAAAGTGAAAACCTAGGTACTTATAACAACTTCTTCTAACATTTAATCTTGTTACTCAATAATAAGCTAAGTATACAAGATGCATCACTATTTGTAATAGGAAAAAAGTTTCAATTACATGGTAACCATCTTTTCAAACAGACAAAAAGCTGTTTAGTTGGGACACTGAAGCACCATTTTTACAGCTGTTTGTTTAGTTGGCACATATCAATTCTGCAAAACATTATGTCATTTTCAAGGTGGAACATATGGATAGCAAACCTTTTGGGGACGAAAGTGTAAAGATCTTCCCCATTCTGTGCAGAAAGCTTTTATTAAAAAGTTTGCAAGTTGTCCTTTCACATCAATGATCTCTGCATATCAAAGCCGAGGTCGTGTTGGTATCGGAAATATCATCCCATATGGGTTTTGCTGTGCATTTTAAAAATATAAAAATATACACATGCTTTTAACAGTGTACAACAGAGCACATTCAGATGATCTATCAAGTGCCTTGTGGGCACAAAGCCTTTGCAATTTAAAAGGAATTCTAAAGATCACTGATTTGAGGCACTACTCGTGTTTTTGGCTGAAGCACCATTTTTACTGCCGTTATTTCCATATAGAGCAGTGGTCACTGGATCTTGCAATGGGTAGTTTTATATATTTTTACACCTCACAGCTAAAGCAATCCACAACAGAAATGAAGCAGCACCTTGCACTCTCAGGACAAATTTTAACAGCACTACTAGGATTCTTCAATGTGTCTTTATATGCACAAGCATCTAAAAGACCAGGTAAAATTAGGCTGGTGGCCTTCCTGTCACCAAACAATACCCCAAGGTCCAGAAACGGTTTTTAGCTGTTAAGAACATGCTACGCTCTCGTGGCAAATGACAAACACAACTCTTTTCCTTCCTTATACAAGAACCTTTACACAATCAGGGCTCAGATGCACAAGGAACACAGAACTACTCTCCAAAGCTTTTAATGTTGTAAATGCATTTAATGAGTAAGCAGGTTCTGGATCAAGATGTTTGAGAAGTCAAAAATATGCAGAAAGGCATCATGTTAAGCCCAACCATCAGCCTTCAGCATTAGCAAAAGCAACCAAAAATAATGACTTTGACAAATGCTTCAGGGAAAAAAAATTAAAACCAAGATATAGTAAAGACAGCACTGGCATATCTGTCACCTCCCTGGCTAAAGTTTTTAGCAGAAGAGTTTACTGCATAAATGAGCACACTTTTTTACTCACCCAAAAAGACAAGTTTAAAATAGGCAGGCCACACTTGGGGGTTTTTCAAACCAATCTACCATAACTGTATCATATTACGTGAAAAGAAAGTAATAAACCCGCCAATTATATATTTTTGTTACAGTACAAATATTTAGGAAAGATGAAACAACTGCTAGATACCCTCAAATTTCACCTACCCTCGGGCTCTCACCTGTAAGTCCTTCTTCAGTTTCAGCAAATCCTCATTGTCAGCATTCCCAGATAAGGCAGCCTCGACTTGCTGGAGCTGAGCTTTGTAGCTGGCCAACTGCTTGGCAAGGTCTTCCGACATCTGCAAGGAACACATAAACACACACACACAGACAACCTACATCAGAACAATATCCGTACTGCTTTTTAACCACGGCGTGTGCGGTGAGCGAGGCGAAAACAACAAATACCGTGAAAACGTGCTTCTAAGATATTAAGTAATAAAATAAAGGCCTGTTCCCGAGCAACTTCTGATGAAGTCAACGCTCCAACACGTGCGTGTGCGCGGCACACGCGGAGGTAACAGCGGGTGAGCTGCGGCAGCTTCGCCGAACCTCAATCCCCGGGCTTTTGGAACACGAACGCGGGTCTCCGGCAAAGCCCTGCGCACGGCCCGTGTGCCCTCGGGCTGCCGCACGCCAAGGGCTTCAGCACCGAAACCCTCTGCGGCAGTGGGGACCGGCCCCTCCCGGCTCCCCGCGGGACGGCGCGGCCGCTCGGGGCGGGAGCGGAGCAGGGCCTAGGGAGGCCCCGCGCCGGCGGGCAGGCCCAGGACAGGCGCAGGCCGGGCCCAGGCTCGCTCGGAGCGGGCAGGGCCGCGCTGGGCG